>VDFB02232211.1:0-15895 GCA_007258455.2 Sequoia sempervirens
GACCTAATATAGATCTCAGATAAGGTAGAGTTGCTCAATTATTCCTTACAAGGAATCAAACCTGTTAGGTCGACCCAAAAATAGACCTAAACACAAAGTCTTCAAGTGTACAAGAAATTCATCAACCATGCAGCCTCAAAACTCAATCTTTCGTCAAATTTCCATTCAACCGACATTTATTATCTTATCTTCATCATCGCAAACAAAAATAATTTTTCATGAAGAAGTGTGGAATCTCCCACAATGGTAAACTATACAAAAGATAACTAGAATATACAGAGCTATACACTGTCATTCATGTCTTTTAGGAAATTGTACAGAATGTCTCAAAAACTTGAATGCTACTCCATCTGATGAACTCAAAACTAAATTATGATCGTAGATGATTATACTTTCATGTGGTGAAGTGGGGACCCAAAAACTAATGCACTAAACCACAACACTGTGAGAGGGAATACTTAGCCAAATTCCTGATAAACCATACTTTCTGGATCAACTAGAATTGTACATAAGTCACCAAAAATAATTCCCCACTATACTAGGATGATCATAACAATGTTGACATCAATGAAAACACTGGATCAACTAATGTATGTACACTTCATGCTCATGTTTCCAAACCACATCATCAATGACAGACTTCCAATTTCCAACAGTCATGTTTTCCAACATAATGTCTAGAAGTTGTTTTAAGACATGAACAGTCTACGGGTCCTTTCTCCTTCTCCATGGATTTTTCAAGAAAAATTTCTCACTGTTTTAGTGTAATTGGGAATCTCTTTGATGGCTTGAATGAGGGTTATCTCTATACACACATCCTTAAGCTACCCTAACAGGTCAGTTTCAACTTGGTTCTAATGTTTCTAAATAGCTAATTGTTCAAGGAGTGGAGGCTCTGGACTTGAAGTGGTTTAGTTCACCTGATTCGACTCAATTTCCATGTTTGGATTATCCAAGGATTTTTCTGAGGGTTACTCATCTACCATCTTAGTAATCTGAGGGGATGAAGGCCCATCCAATATTTTATCGGATCTGAGGTGGACATAACTCACATTTACCCCATAAGTAGGGTATTGAATAGCTTCCTTAGCGTACGCTTGTTGAACATGTCTGTTATTTGAGTTAGGTGTAGGTTGCACTGGAAGTTGAGGTGTTCTTGGTGGATAAGATGATGGATTTGTTAGATTGGGAAAGATGGCTTATTATTGTGGTTACTGATAATTTCATATTTTGTTGTTTGCATTGTCTGCCCTTTTTCCATTCAGGTTGCCAAATTGGTTTTTTTGGAGTGGTCATTAGGGTTTGTAGTTTGATCCTTGAAAGTTTTGTTCTTGCCACTCGTTCCAGTTTGGTTTATGCTTTTCCCATTAGGTTTGTGTATTTTCCCAAGGAGCTAAGGATTCCAACTAGAGAAATTTTGATTGCTAACTGGAAATGGTGTATTAAAATTTTCAAAGGATATTGAGGCATACCTTATCTTGGTTTCCATGGTATCCTTTGTGCAATGTAGAAAAAATGTCTATCTTCACCCTTTAGTGCTTGAAAGTCTAGTTTCACTAGTCTTTCTTCTAAAATACTTGCTACTCTTTTGCACTTGCAATTAACTTTTCATTGTCTACATTTAGGGAAGTATTTAATAAGGATTGTGTCTACCTCTTCTTTCTTTTTCTTCACATGTAGAGTGTCCAATTGGGTAGCCAAATGGGTTATGATGTCTCCTTTCATTTTTTGTAGTAGGTTACTCAATTCTAATCTAGAGACTCAATTAGATGTCTTTCTAATGGGAGGTGTTATATCCCCTTTAGTCCTCTTAGTAAAGGTCCTAGAATAGTTTCTACAAACCTTGTAGATTTATTTAAGAGGTAATTGTGATACATCTCTTGACCCAATAAAATTAAGGGAATCCATGCAATCATCATTGAATCCTCTTAAAAACACCAACTTTAGGGAATCTTCTAAAAGCCTATTTTGTGGCTTCTTCTTCAAGTAGAACTAGAACCTTTCTACATAGTCCTCCAATGGTTCATCTTCTTTTTGAGACATCTTGAAAATGCCATCTCTTCTTTTGTCAATTCCTCTATAATAGTCCTAGTATTTGTCTAGGAACTTTGTCTTCATAGTGTTCCAATATGGAACATTGTCTCTTCCCAAACCCATAAACCATCTTAAAGCAACATCCTTCAAGGTTGTTACAAAAAATTTGAGTCTGTGTGCATAATGTTGTATAATCATAGCTCTTATATAGTACATCGAACTCAAAAAAAATGTATCTACATCCTAAGTAACCAAACCATAGAAGATGGAAAATGTTGAAGGAGGTATCTTATTCAAGGTAGTTGCCCTCCCTGGTTGGAAATGGGGAAATTAAAAGTTTCATTTTTTGGTGTGTCATCCACCACTACATCACCTATGGTTTGGAAGGTCTCCTCTATATTTGAGTGGATGTTGGTGAAAGGGAAAATGCTTCTTCAAGAAAACTCTCGCCCTGGTCACTTTGATCACCAATATCCTCTTTAGCTTCATGTAATGAGGGATAAATCTTCCCAAACCATCTCTCTGCCTCTGCATATAATAGATGTGACTTTGTATATCAACAGATCCTACATAATGTTTGTAAAATTGGTATTGATGGAATAAAACTTGATTATCCTAATGTTGGAAACAAAATACTAGCTATGAAAACTTTAAATAACACATATGAATCTTTGAATGTAGCACCATCCCCAACAATGTTGCCAGAAATATGGAGGCCCAACTAATGCTCAGTAAACTTAGTGTTAGACACACAATTAAGAGGAGGTTCTTAATTGAACAATCCACTAAACTCTTGCAAGGATTTCATTTAATTATCAACTAGGGCTAACATAAGCTTGTGATGATGTTGGCACTGTATGTATATTCAAAGACTCTATACTACCTACATCATCTTACTATAGGTTTTTTACACATGTGGGAAAACATAAATTTTATAACAGCTAAAAAGAAGTAATTCTAGAACTATTGCTACGAGTACTTAAAAATAAAGACTGCGACTAGTTCACTGTCAAGAATGAATTATGTAACTAGCACTGCTAACTTTGACTAACTCTGGAGGATAATGCATGGAAACAAATAAAGCATGAATACAAAACAAGATCTTATTCATGATGTCATTCGCATTCACAACATGAAGAATCTAATTAAGGTAAATGCAAAAATGGAATTAACTATTATAACGGCAGAAATGAATATGTAGAAATTAAAGTGGGTAACAATTACCTTGAGTGGCCAGGTTGCTCAAATGAATGTCTCCACAGGATAAACACAAATCTAACTTCTCAAATCAATTAAACATGGCAATAATTGAAAACCTCTTCATTGCATAACACAAGATATTACAATCTAATAAGATTCTTCAGGGATATCTTATTCATAAAAGCACGATTGGAAACAAAACATTGTCTGTGTAAATAGAAGAAAACTATTTGAACATATCTATCTGTTATATTTTCTACCCTAGTTATTCTCCTCAACCACTGAACCATATATATAGGTGTGTGGGATTCTTATTGAAACAAGGACTTGAAACATAAATCTAAATGCAAATCACCACTCCCCTAATAAATAGAGTGTGACAAATTCTGCATAACTAAAAAACATAGCTAAAAAGGTAGAAGAAGTTGACTAGGATTGCAACTATGCCGCAATGGTACAAAAAAAATATGGACTATGGAAACAGTCACGTTGGATCTCCAATCATAGCTCAAAATTTCTCTCTTTCAATAGTCTTATTAAATGACATATTGACTCACAATCGTCCTAATAAATAGATGCCTCCAATTATGCAACTAGTGCATTCATCTTATTCTAGAACTTCCCCTACATCGTTGTCTGTGAAATCCTTTGGTACATAGTATGCCTCTAATTGTGTACCGCTATAAGTATGTCTTTCTGGCTCCTTGGTTGCAAAATTGGTTCACCAAAAATAGAAAAAAATTGCCATGAGAGAAATAGGGTTTTTGGGCCTTCTGAGTGTAATGGAAAGGTCTATTTGTGATGAAAATGTTCAAATAAAAAGTTGTTTACTAGATTTGAGCTTCAAACCATTGCTTGCACCTATGTCAAATGATCTCCAATTTGGATGAAACAAAATCCAATATTGACTTTCTCGAGCCTTTTAGATGTGTTAGAATGGAAAAAAATCCTACCAATATAACTAAAAATGTTACAATAGTGATAATTAGCTAACACAATGTAGTTTATCCTTGAATTTTCCACTAATTTTTTTTTTAATGAATAGATATTTTATAAATTTTTAAATGTAAACATCGAAAGGCTAAATTTGAAATATTCTCCCCTAATTTTTTTGAAAAATAATCGAAAATCATTTTTTTTCATTATGTGTAGAATGGAGTCTAGTTTATAAAAATGTAAGTTGTTCCAAAATTTGATGAACGAGTAAAAATCTATACTAAAACTAGCACATGTTGGTTTTTGACAAAAAATGTAGGCACTAACAAGAGAAGTTACAGATGAAAACCTGCTTAATCCATTATATTAAAATATATAGTTTATAGAGAGGTAGAGAGATTCTAACGCCATCGTGATTTTTTTATAAACTTACATTGAAATACATGAAAACTTGACAATTAGCATGGCCAAAAATGTGAAATTTTGTTACCCTTTTAGAAAATCGCATCCTTGACATGAAATGGTCGTCCAACCCTTTCAGTTGGATTCCCAAGACAAAATCCAATCTTTTGGGTTGGTATTTCCCAATGCAACACATTTGGCAAGTGCCATATGAAGTGCTCCATTTGGCTAGCGTCAAATTTGGTGCTCGCCAAATGGGAAGAATAACCTTTTGCAATGCATTTTTGTGAACCCTTTCTTTTTTGCTTTCTCTACCAGGGAAAATATATACATGAAATAAACATAATTTAAATTTACTTTCTTATACTTTAAGTTATATTTCGACATATATAATTTCGATCTTTGAAGTTTTCGAGATCTCTTGGAGTTGTAATGCAAATTCTAAGATTTTTTGGAGATCTTATAATTATTTAGACAATCAAATTTTGTAATTAACTTTGTATTTAAAATTTCAACTGACAGGAGATAAATTTCCAATCAACCAACATTATGACTCTTTCTCTCTCTTTCTCACTCATTTTCATCTCTTATGCTCTAGAACTCTCTCTCATTGTCTCCATCCCTTTATTGGATTCTCTCTCCCTTAAGATCAAGAACTACCTCTATATATATCCAACTCTCTCTTCTTCCCTCTCTAATCTCTACCTCCGTCCCTCCCTCCTTCCCTCTCTACATTTCTTTATATCTGCTCCCTCTCCTATCTGTATATATCTCGAGCTGTACTCTCTATCTCCTCTCCTACATCCTACCTCTCCCTCCTTCCCTCTCTCTCTCCCCTCTTTCTCTCTCACTCTCTCCTTCCCTCTCTACTCTTTATCTCGCCTCTCTCTCTCTCTCTCTCTCTACATATCCCTCCCTCCTCTCTCTCTTCCTTCCACCAACCTTCACTCTCTACATCTCTTTATCTAACCTACCCCAATATAACTTTTTCTCTCCCTTCACTCTCTCAATCTATGTACCTTCCTCCTTACCTCTCTATCTCTACTCTCTTTCTTTCTAAATTTCCTTTGTGTTTTTTGTTTGTTTGGCCGATCTTTCTAAATGGAACCCATTATACAAGAATGACACCCACGACACCACTGCATCCTCTTCAGTTTGTCTGTGGAGATCACTCGCTGTGGGGAGACCAAGGCCATACACTCCATTTGTCACAACTTCACCAAGGCCTCCGAGGTAACACTTTGGGAAGATTCCATGGTGAGTCGCAGGATCATCTGCTTGGGTACCTATATGTCAAGTAAAGACGCAATGAAATGAGAGAAAATCTCAGTATTTACCCTATACTTATCCTCATATTATATGCAATTCCTCCCTAGTATCCACTTCATTTCTATAATTTCCAAATAATGCATGTTCTTTGTCATGCATTTCAGATGCCTACTAGAAATTTCACATAAAAAAGTTGCATGTGACTTATTGCTAGTAAGCCTAATTGGAGTATTCATTGCACCTATCTCTACCCAATTACCAAATGAAAATTCTTCCCAATTACCAAATAAATGCACATTCTGCTATTGTCTTTAGGTCCATTTATAGAAATAGCCAAGGTACATGTGTGAGATAAGCATGATGTTGATCAGGTATTTACTCAAAAATCGCATCAGGAGCCAACTCAAAAATCCCACCAATAGCAAACTCAAGAATCCCACCTAGTTGTGTCTGTTGTGTATGAATTGTTGCATGCACGTTAAGAAGTAATTAATTAGCTAAAATCAGTGGCAGTCCCAAGTGATAGTCCACACGGTCAAGTGCAAATGTGTCACGATGTGGGCATTTTTCATTCTCCAAAGATGAACTCAATCTTTTTGTGTACTCATTACACATTTTTCCTAACCATTCTTTTTAAGTTATTAATTGCAAAGAATGTGAAAGGTTTTGTATGCCTTCAATCACCGGCTCAATTTCCTAGGAAATGGTGCTATAGGACATAATGACTAATCGTCATTATGAATTGTTGTCTTTTCAAAAGGCAAAGAATTCATTTCGCATGAATGAAAGAGTTGGGGGTACATTCAGTATTTATTGCAAGAACGCAACTATCGTTTACAACTTCAAGTTGAGAAAAAGCTAAGTGTTGCATGAAAAAGAACAACACTATGAAGATTTTTTTTTAGTACAATGCTCGTGCGAAGGCTTTGAGGTGCAAGAATTTGCTGAGAGCCCAAGTGACATAGAAAGGTTGAGCATGAAAGTCGAGGAAGTCCTCAAATGGAAGTAGAGGATGGTGGCCCCAAACTGTTTGGCGTAAGCATGCAACACTAATGACTAACATTTTGTAATATCTCTACACTTCGCTTGGGATACTAAGAAGAAATGGATCACACTGGGCCATGGACATCTCATAGGAACCAGACCTAATAGTGGAAGAATGGGATAGCATCATGAACTATCCTTGCGACCAACCCTAAGGTCTTAGAGAGCAACACCGAGAGAGAGAAGATAAATCGCTAATAACTATAGAGTCTTTCGCGCCATAGGCTATGGTTTTGTGATCTCATATTATAATCAGCTTCCTTGAACATCACTGCAGGTTTAGTTCATGGTACCCACCCACCATTTCATCCTAGATAATGGCACCATTGAAGGCTCAAAGCAGAGGGTGCGATAGTGTGCCGACTGGGGAAAACTACATCTATTGGAGAATCTAGGTAGAAAGGATGGAAACATTCATTATAGAGGGTCGGGAAGCGTTCTGGAGGACCCAAGATCTCACTCTAGAATTTTATAACCGGAAAACCAAAAGGCCCAAGGAAGATGTAGCAAAGCCACCACAAATTCTGGTGGCGCACAATGCTTTCATCTCGGACTTGCAGGATGCCTTCTCTATGATGGCTTTTTTTGCAGCATGGATAGTGCTCGGTACATTCAAGAGTTTCAAATGGGTCTAGATTTTCAGTTGAGAATACAATATTCTCTATTTTGGTATGACTTCACGGAGGTCATTGTTGAGGAGATGTTGTACCAAATCAAGGATTACCATATGCAACATAAGTTCAGTGAGGATGGAAAGCTTTATTAGATTTCCGCTAAGCAAACAAGGTGCATGTAGAGTTTTCTTTCTCCTTGCGATTGGTTTCATGGGGAGTATTTCGCATTCGTTAGGCTGCATGGCTTTACCGAGGAGCCATTTCAACTCTCAATATGTTTCATAAACAGAGTGTTGGCTCTTGAGGTATTTTGGAAACTGGCGATTATTGACCTCAACTTTAGAGGTGGGAGAAATAAGAAATGTTTTTTTTTTTGCCCTTCGAGCTTCAAAACAAGTATAATGTTAAAGAAGTAGACACATGGTCTAATAGAGGTGAAGCTAGCTCATCTGGGGCTAGTATTAATTTGTGAAAAGTGGCAATATAATCTTTATGATGACTTAGTGGAGCTAAATGTTAAAGTGAATCACAGCTCTAGACGTTACTAGGAAGCTCGGCAGAATCTGCAGTCAAACTAGGATGATTTGTTTGTGGACTTGGCCTATATTCCTACTAAAGATAGGAGGCCTCCATGGCTCTCAAGTTCCATTTCCCTTTGAAGAAGCCCAATTAAAAGTGTAAAATGGGGGCCACCCTTCATAATCAATTGGTCAAGAAATGGCAATGGAGTGAAGAGAAAATTGCAGACTTCTGGATTTATCGTCAAGAGACCAAATGCCTTAATGCCCCATTCCAAGAGACAGATAAGGATGAAAAATTTAATGATATATGGAAAAGAGGGCATGAAGATACAGATGCAAGTGATGATGAGGATGTTGACCTAGAGGAAGCAAGGACAATAGTGAAGACAAAGGAGGTAAAAATCCCCAAGCGTAGAAAGCTATAAAAGCAACAGAACAACCCGACAAAGATCCACTGAGAGTGCAGGCGACTACATCGTTGTCAGAGGCCTCACTACCAAATGCATGGGCTAAAAAAATACCTAGGGTAGCCCACCAACCTCCAAAGATTTTAGAGGTGCACAATTCTCCACCTGATAAGAGGCAGCACACGAATGCAACTTCTAGAGAAGGCTGAAAAGAACTTGCAATGAGCCAAGGATCAGAGTCCTCCACACCACAGGTATCGCTCTATTCCCCCTCTTCTCACTTCATAGTTTTTGGTTTCCCCTTCTACCTATGCGCCTCCCATTACTTTGAGTGTCAGCCTTTCCTTTTTTGTTTCCACGATCGCAGCAAGTTTCTCCCAATTCTCCCAAATTGAGCAACTAGCCTTTACTCCCCCATGATTCATTCAACCTTTTGCAACTACCCAATTTGGGCCTGCCATGGAAGATCCTTTTACTCCCACCACATCAGCTCCAACTCATCTTTCCTAATAGATGGAATCCTCCACATCTCTGCTACTGCCACCACTCCCCATGAGTCCTTCTGTCACTTCCCAAACTAGGCTTTGGTATAACATTCCCCTGTTCTCCCCATTAATGGTCTCTCTGCCAAAGAAGACATCATCTAGGACCACAAATCTCTCTTTCCCTTTTCCTCTTCCTCCCGATGAGAAGAAGATGATCCATATGATAGTTATATCTGACCCACAAGCTTTAGCCTTAAACCTAACTTTTACGAAGAGATTCCAAAAGAGATAATGCTTACAATGATGATGGATAAGCTACCTCAAAATTTTATTCAATAAATACTTTCTCCTTCAAAATCTATTGACTTAGTCAAATGATCTTATCAAAAACCTCAAATAGATCATATATTTTATTATCTTTCATTTTCCTCTTTGTATTGTTTTTATGAAACCTATTTTAGTCTTTATTTAAGAATTGTATGTCCTTCAGTACATTATGCATTTCCCTTTCTATTAGATTCTATATTAAAACAAAATATAATTGAAAATAGATTAATTCATCTATTTTTATTTTACAGTCCTAAATAGGTGGATTAAATATTATTCTACCGTTAAACAAATCTTTTACAATGTATTGTCCCCTTCTCGAAATAAAACCAAGTTGAAACTCAAATGTTCATTGTTCATTTCCCTTGAGCCTTGGAGATTTTTCTCTTGGAAAGAAGGACTATAATAATAACTCAAGAGGATCTTAATGTCATAAAAGGGGTCACTTAAGTCGTATAATAAAATTTAATTATAATAAAGAGGGCCTCATGCAAATTGAAATTATAAATAAAGGATGTCTCTTATAATTGAAATATATTTTAAATAATTCCTCTCAAATATCAATCAAAGGTCATGAAGGAAATTTGAAGAGTTATGTCTTTGGAGGAAAACACTATTTAGGAGAAGCCAAACAAGGAGGAGGAGGCATAATGATTAAGCATTTTATTGTTTTGATTCCTCCTCCTTGTTGGAGTTTTGGACTTTGGTTCAATTAACTTGATGATGAAAAATCTCTAGGACTAGAATTGGAGGATGAAAACCCATAATTACTTTGAGTGATTTCATATAGGAGTCACCATTGAGCTAAACTATTCAAATTCTAAATTGATATTAATATTACACTTGTGCTAAAGGGGCATTATGACTGGTGGAGTATACCATCTGGCATATAATTTGGTGTCATTAGAGCATGATAATGGTTTCCTTATGATCATTAGTTGTTGTTGATACATTCCATCATAGGTGCAGCTGTGAAAAAGGGTTTTATATAGATAGTCACTAGCTTCCACATATATAAATTACATCACTATTTCCAAGGTAGTGTTGCAAGTCGGGGCACTCAGATATATGGTGGATCCATATGGTATGTGCAGCTCTTGTATTGTTGTCAAAAAAATAATGAGTTTGGATTATGGTGCACAGCCCCTTAAAATCATTATCACATCCAGGGATCATTGTGGCGACTTCATATTTGATCTAGGTATCAAGAATATATGATCTATTATTGTTCAGCTTTTAGGACTGCTGGGATGAACATAAGTCCATATTATATGCTTAATAACAACATTTTTTACTATTCCATAGACCAGTTTGCTTATCAATACAAGTATTTGCTTTATTGCATCAGCATTTTTCATTTTCAGACTTTATCTAAACTACAAATTGGGTCCATATTGTTGTTTATTTGCACTATACTATATCTATGAAATATCTCAATTTGTGTAATAAAAAATGCAAAAAAGGAGGGCATAAAATTGGAAAATACCAAAAAATAAAAAGTTCTAGAGTTGGGGAAATTACAATGGTACCAGAGTTGGATCTTGCTTTCCTATGATATTTCCTTCTTATACAATCAAGTGATAGAGCCAACAAGCATTATCAAAGGGAACTTAGAAAAACTATCCATTTCCTAAGAAAAAATTAAAGTTTCCCAAAGTGAATAAGATGCAAAGAATTCTTATGTTGACATTTCACTTGGAAATTGGAATTATTTTGTAGCTTTTTGCAATGAGAGGAGGGATCCAAAGAATGAGGCAACACATCTTGAGATAGCTAGAGAACAATATTGTAAGTTGTTGGCATAGAGACCAAGAAATGTTTATTCTACAAATGGGGTAACCATTGTCCTAGCTGAAAGGGGTCAATTTGATATTGCAAAGGAAACTTTTACACAAGTACAAGAAGTTGCATGAAGAAACAACTTTGTTCAAATGCCTAATGTATGGGTAAATCTAACACATGTTTACTTTGCACAAGGACAGTTTGTGCTTGCAATGAAAATGTATCAAAATTGTTTGAGGAAATTCTATTTTGGCATTGACGCCCAAATTTTATTATATTTAACTTGAAAAAATTATGAAAAAAAAATAGTGGCAACATTGTAAAAGAAAATTATTAAGAGCAGTAGGTTGTAACTACTATAAGTTTCCGATCAGAAAGCTATAGATTTTGTGTTTAATGTAATGAGGGTTTCAAATTACCTATAAATTCACTACAAAGGAAAAGATTATAAATTATTGAGAGTGTTTATGGGTGGATTCAAGGTAACATTTTTTGGTTTTGAAATCCGCAAACATTTATCTTGCATACCATTATCATCTACTTTTAATATTTAGAAAACAATAACATATATGAAATTAAAAAATCATACATACATACATACATACATACATACATATATATATATACAAACATATATGCGGGCGGGTGCATGAAGTTGGGTACCAATTTTCTGGCCACTTATGATTTTTTTTTAAAAATGCGCTCACGTTATAACGCGAGTGCGTTATAACACGCACGCGTTATTTCGTGTTAAAAACAAAGAAAAAGGTGAAATTATTTGCCTTGGAATACCAACCCAAAGGCAGGGCAATTTCTAACAAGGCCAAAGGCGTGTTTTTTACCAAATTCTACAATTTTTCACATAATCGAGTTAGTGCTCACCATCAAGATTGCATCTGGTCCAATGTGTAAAATCGAATACATATGGGTAATGTTAGGTTCTCTCTTAGCTATCCAAGCGATGTAATTTTTTTTCTTTTTAGAGCAATGTTAAGCCTTTCATCCATAATTTCTTTGTTTGTAATGTTTTTTTTTGCCAAAAGATATGTTTAGTGTTTTTTATAAATTAACCGTTCATCAAATTTCAAATAAATTACATTTTTAGAAACTAGACTCCATTCTACAAATTTTTAAAAAAAAATCAATTATTTTCAAAGGAGAATTTGTAAGGTAGAACCTGCGGCAAAAATTACTTGCTTTTCATGAGTGCCCACTTAGAAAATTAGTAAAAATCAAATATTCATTAAAATCATGTCGAGAAAAATTGTGCACCAACTAAGATGCTATTAGCTAACTTCTAACTATAAGCGATTTTAAAAATACTTCAAAAAGTTCACCGTGCTCAGGTTGTACAAGAGTTCCTATGTTATGTTTTTCTAACAGAAACAACAGCAATTTTTGTACATCCATTTTTTGAACCCCTTAATCTCAACCATTTTGAAAATAAATTAGTAGTTTAGAAAGTAGACTCGGAGCACTTTGATCCTTGTTTTTATTCCATCTCAAAATTTTGAGTGTAACAATCCTCAATTTCATGTCCAAGTTCAGTATTTCCTGATTTTAGAAAAAAAGTGGCCACTTAAGCCCCCTTTTTGGGAACCATCTTGGTGCACTTACCCATACATGCATACCTACATATATATACAATTTATATAAATATATATACACATATATGTATGTACATGTACATGTATGTATGTATGTATGTATGTATTTAAATGTGCAAATATTTATAAACATGTATTCTACATCAAACATGGAGCTTATATGAACTACCTCACAATGTAATCAAATATTGCATACTATTATTCTATAAGTTTTTAATATTTAGAAAATAAAATTTAATGAAATGACAAAAAGATATATACAAAAACAATTTGGGCAATAACCCATTTCCTACAATATCTATGCGCATGCACATTATTAGGGGCCTCCTTCTCCTTAGGCATTTGTTGTTGTATGACTCATTGACATAGACTAGATATTTTCTAGATATTTACCTGATATTTTTCCCTCGTGATATTTTGTCCAGCTCTTGGATATTTCTCCTTTATAAGGAGACCCTTGACTATCTAATAATATGAGGTTGAGTTTATGCATTCTATCTCTATTTGTGCTTGTCAAATATCTCTGTCTCCTGGTTCTTTCATGGTATTAGAGCCTTTCATAGATAGATTCAAGTCAGGAGTGAATTCATCTTTACTCTGCCATGATTCAGCACAAAGAGGGGCACGATTGTGTGTTGAGAGTCCAAGGCATTTTTTCTGTGAAGAGGCGGATTGAATCTGTGGTTGAAAGGAGGCATCAAAAGGCCAATTCACTAGTAAAGGACCTACAAGTCTCGATTTTCAATCTGGTATTTAGTTGTCCCCTGTTGAAGAGGGATTCTTTTTGGGGGCAGACTTCACTATTTTGGGGGTCGATTCAGGCCACAAACTCACAAGAGATGCACCATTATCCCAAAACGCATTAAGAAGGCCGATGCATCAAGTGCAAAGGCCCGATTTTTACTGAGAGGTCCAAAGACGTGTTCTCTACTCTTTCTCACCTGTTCAAAGGCAATGTTGGTGAAAGGAGAATCTACAAGCCACAATTGGGTTCAACTTTATTTGATGGTGTTGTAGGACAAAATGACTAATCGCCAGTTTTGTATGCCTTCAATCACTTGCTCAATTTCCTAGGAAATGGTGTTGTAGGACAAAATGACTAATCGTCATTATGAATTGTTGTCTTTTCAAAAGGCAAAGAATTCATTTCACATGAATGAAAGAGTTTGCGGTACATAAAAAATTTATTGCAAGAAGGAAACCGTTGTCTACAATTTCAAGTTGAGAAAAAGCTAACTGTTGCATGAAAAAGAACAACACTATGAATATTTTTCTGAGTACAATGTTCATTGCAGAGAGCTTTGAGTGCAAAATTTGCTGAAAAACCCAAGTGAGTTGCAGAAAGGTTGAGCATCACGAAAGTCCACCGAATCCTAAATTGGCCCAGAATCCTCAAATGGAAGCACAAGGATAGGTGGCCCAAAGCTTATTTGATGTTGTGCATGCAACACTAATCACCAACATTTTTTATAACATCTCCTATGCTTCGCTTGGGATACCAGAGAAGCTAAAGTGAATCCACATGCGGGCCATGGACAAGAAATCTCACAAGAACCAGACCTTGATAGCGGAAGAATGGGATAACATTCACGAACCTATCCTTAAAACCAACCCTAAGAGTCTTAGGGAAGCAACCTGCGAGAGAATGAAATAGGCTAATCACTAATAGTCTCTGGAATATAGGCTATGGTTTTGCGATCTCCCATAGTATATGTTCCCCTTGGTTCATCACTGCCTAGAACTAGTTCATGAGTGCGCTCAACATTTCATCCTAGATATTGGCACCATTTATGGCTGAAAACAGAGGGTTGTGATCAGTGTGGAAGCTATCAGGGATAAGCTATGTATCCCTACTGGAAGGAGCTCTAGAGTAGAAAGGATGGAAACATTCATTATAGAGGGTCGGGAAGCGTTCTGGAGGACCCAAGATCTCACTCTAGAATTTTATAACCGGAAAACCAAAAGGCCCAAGGAAGATGTAGCAAAGCCACCACAAATTCTGGTGGCGCACAATGCTTTCATCTCGGACTTGCAGGATGCCTTCTCTATGATGGCTTTTTTTGCAGCATGGATAGTGCTCGGTACATTCAAGAGTTTCAAATGGGTCTAGATTTTCAGTTGAGAATACAATATTCTCTATTTTGGTATGACTTCACGGAGGTCATTGTTGAGGAGATGTTGTACCAAATCAAGGATTACCATATGCAACATAAGTTCAGTGAGGATGGAAAGCTTTATTAGATTTCCGCTAAGCAAACAAGGTGCATGTAGAGTTTTCTTTCTCCTTGCGATTGGTTTCATGGGGAGTATTTCGCATTCGTTAGGCTGCATGGCTTTACCGAGGAGCCATTTCAACTCTCAATATGTTTCATAAACAGAGTGTTGGCTCTTGAGGTATTTTGGAAACTGGCGATTATTGACCTCAACTTTAGAGGTGGGAGAAATAAGAAATGTTTTTTTTTTTGCCCTTCGAGCTTCAAAACAAGTATAATGTTAAAGAAGTAGACACATGGTCTAATAGAGGTGAAGCTAGCTCATCTGGGGCTAGTATTAATTTGTGAAAAGTGGCAATATAATCTTTATGATGACTTAGTGGAGCTAAATGTTAAAGTGAATCACAGCTCTAGACGTTACTAGGAAGCTCGGCAGAATCTGCAGTCAAACTAGGATGATTTGTTTGTGGACTTGGCCTATATTCCTACTAAAGATAGGAGGCCTCCATGGCTCTCAAGTTCCATTTCCCTTTGAAGAAGCCCAATTAAAAGTGTAAAATGGGGGCCACCCTTCATAATCAATTGGTCAAGAAATGGCAATGGAGTGAAGAGAAAATTGCAGACTTCTGGATTTATCGTCAAGAGACCAAATGCCTTAATGCCCCATTCCAAGAGACAGATAAGGATGAAAAATTTAATGATATATGGAAAAGAGGGCATGAAGATACAGATGCAAGTGATGATGAGGATGTTGACCTAGAGGAAGCAAGGACAATAGTGAAGACAAAGGAGGTAAAAATCCCCAAGCGTAGAAAGCTATAAAAGCAACAGAACAACCCGACAAAGATCCACTGAGAGTGCAGGCGACTACATCGTTGTCAGAGGCCTCACTACCAAATGCATGGGCTAAAAAAATACCTAGGGTAGCCCACCAACCTCCAAAGATTTTAGAGGTGCACAATTCTCCACCTGATAAGAGGCAGCACACGAATGCAACTTCTAGAGAAGGCTGAAAAGAACTTGCAATGAGCCAAGGATCAGAGTCCTCCACACC
>VDFB02232212.1:0-145500 GCA_007258455.2 Sequoia sempervirens
GTCACGTTGGAGCTTGGCTCAGCTTCAGTTGGCAGAGTTTGATCAGTTGGCTTTCGTTTGGGCTCAATCGGACACCTTTTGCAGAAGTTGCTATTTTTAGCAGTTCTTGGCAGTCATCGTGGGACCCCTGCTATTTTTAGCAGTATGGATTTGGCAGTGTTCAGAATCACTTCAGTGTTCGTCAGCTTCAGACGGATCGGGCATCGGATGTATAACGAGAGAGATATTAATATTTAATTGAATTAATTAAATATTAATTATATGGAGATTATAATATAAAGTTATAATAATTAATTATAACTTAAGTGAATCAAGCTGAGGGGTCGCCCATCATCAGAAGGGGCCAAATTGACAATTAAAATTATTATAAAATATTTGAGCTGAGACTATTGAAGAATTAAATGCAAAAGTTCGAATTATTTTATTATTTCCTATTTTGGTGGAAATCGCACTTTTGAGGTTATTAAGCAGTTTGCATTGGAAATCGAGCCATTATGTGATTATTGATTTTGGAAATTGGTCAAGTTTTGTCTGAGCACAGAACCTTAGGGTTTGAGTCTCGAATTCATTGGGGAACGAGCCATCTCCACTGAAAGCAGTTCAGAGGGTGTGAAATAACACCTGATTTATTGCCAGCACAGAGGTTTCTTCATTCAGAGGAAATCATTGAACTTCACAGAACATTCAGCATCAGAGAGTTATCTGTATTTTCATCCAGAAGACACTTATTCATCTAGGCGCACATATCTTGGAGATCTGGAAAGTTGTAAAGAGGCCGTACATTCATTAAATGCTATTGCTGTTGTCAGCCATACTTGTACAGTAGGGCCGTACCTTCTCTTAGAGCCATACTTGCTTCCAGAGCAAATCGCTTTTGGTCTTCATCATCTGTGCTCATCTATTGAGGCGCTAAAATCCAGAGAATCACTGCGTAGCATCTGGCAGAGGAGGAAGGGAGTTATCATTGAGCCGTACCATTTCATTCTTCATCAAAGGCGGCTGAAACCAGGTTCTTTAGAATATTGAAAATCTATTGTTTTTTTTATTTGCATGCAACTGGATATCATATGTATTCATCTCAGAAGAATAAATAATAGATTGTCTTCAGTATTTACCCTAAATACTATTGTTATCGGAGTTAGATAATTTTTATTGAATTTATTTCAAGTATTTGCAAAAATCGCAATTTACCCTTATTGCACAAAAACCCAAAAAAATCAAAAATTGCAAAAACAAACCAAAACTCAGTCAGATTTAGAAATAGGGGAAACAAGGGGTTTCTACAGTGGTATCAGAGCAAATAATAGATACAGTGGGAAACCAGGTTCTTTAGAATATTGAAAATCTATTGTTTTTTTTATTTGCATGCAACTGGATATCATATGTATTCATCTCAGAAGAATAAATAATAGATTGTCTTCAGTATTTACCCTAAATACTATTGTTATCGGAGTTAGATAATTTTTATTGAATTTATTTCAAGTATTTGCAAAAATCGCAATTTACCCTTATTGCACAAAAACCCAAAAAAATCAAAAATTGCAAAAACAAACCAAAACTCAGTCAGATTCAGAAATAGGCGAAACAAGTTAGTTACCGTTGCACCAAAAGCCCGGACTGGTAGTGAACGGCACCCCTCTTAGCGTTAAGGGGGCATCCCCAGGATAGGTACTCCTGCCGAAGACACCGGACACGTGGCTGGGCAAACCGCTCGGACAGACCTACGTCACCTTCCGATAGGGGCCTGCATCAGGACATCACAACCCACCATGCTCCGCGAGTCTCGACCTCGAGACGTCCAGCTCTGATACCACTGTAGAAACCCCTTGTTTCCCCTATTTCTGAATCTGACTAAGTTTTGGTTTGTTTTTGCAATTTTTGATTTTTTTGGGTTTTTGTGCAATAAGGGTAAATTGCGATTTTTGCAAATACTTGAAATAAATTCAATAAAAATTATCTAACTTCGATAACAATAGTATTTAGGGTAAATACTGAAGACAATCTATTATTTATTCTTCTGAGATGAATACATATGATATCCAGTTGCATGCAAATAAAAAAAACAATAGATTTTCAATATTCTAAAGAACCTGGTTTCAGCCGCCTTTGATGAAGAATGAAATGGTACGGCTCAATGATAACTCCCTTCCTCCTCTGCCAGATGCTACGCAGTGATTCTCTGGATTTTAGCGCCTCAATAGATGAGCACAGATGATGAAGACCAAAAGCGATTTGCTCTGGAAGCAAGTACGGCTCTAAGAGAAGGTACGGCCCTGCTGTACAAGTACGGCTGACAGCAGCAACAGCATTTAATGAATGTACGGCCTCTTTACAACTTTCCAGATCTCCAAGATATGTGTGCCTAGATGAATAAGTGTCTTCTGGATGAAAATACAGATAACTCTCTGATGCTGAATGTTCTGTGAAGTTCAATGATTTCCTCTGAATGAAGAAACCTCTGTGCTGGCAATAAATCAGGTGTTATTTCACACCCTCTGAACTGCTTTCAGTGGAGATGGCTCGTTCCCCAATGAATTCGAGACTCAAACCCTAAGGTTCTGTGCTCAGACAAAACTTGACCAATTTCCAAAATCAATAATCACATAATGGCTCGATTTCCAATGCAAACTGCTTAATAACCTCAAAAGTGCGATTTCCACCAAAATAGGAAATAATAAAATAATTCGAACTTTTGCATTTAATTCTTCAATAGTCTCAGCTCAAATATTTTATAATAATTTTAATTGTCAATTTGGCCCCTTCTGATGATGGGCGACCCCTCAGCTTGATTCACTTAAGTTATAATTAATTATTATAACTTTATATTATAATCTCCATATAATTAATATTTAATTAATTCAATTAAATATTAATATCTCTCTCGTTATACATCCGATGCCCGATCCGTCTGAAGCTGACGAACACTGAAGTGATTCTGAACACTGCCAAATCCATACTGCTAAAAATAGCAGGGGTCCCACGATGACTGCCAAGAACTGCTAAAAATAGCAACTTCTGCAAAAGGTGTCCGATCAAGCCCAAACGAAAGCCAACTGATCAAACTCTGCCAACTGAAGCTGAGCCAAGCTCCAACGTGACCCTCTATCCAATCTATCAGCCTACGACGGTCGTATGATAGGCTAATCCTGTGCTCCGAGAGATGTCACTGAGAAGGGGACATGACACTCTGCTCCGCCTCACGCTGGACAGCTTACACAAAGTTGGTGCAATCTTCAAGGGGATAGCAAGAAATTTTCAAGCTACAATCCGACACCAAGATACTGTCAAGACGACGCATACCAAAATATGAAATGCAGCTGAAGTTAAGCTTATAAAATTCTCCAGTAGACCACGCAAGGCAAACTTGTCGTCAGCAAGCTACTAGTGGTATGGAATAAAACGAAGTTGTCTTGATTAACACCACACACCCACAACTAATATCTACTTGCATGAAATGAAAATGCTACTTCTTAAACTACTTTACGCTATCTTACGCTACTTGGAATTGAAGGGACGAAGAAACCTTGCTAGCTATACACAATGAAGACGAATTTCACCATCAATGAAAAGATCTATTATGAAAGTGTTACACAACAATTTCTTACAAAAGTTTTCGAAAACTTGCCTTCTCCAAACTATGCTAAACTATCAAACAAAATGTCTACTTTGCTCTACTCTCTAATCTGATCTCCAATCTAATTCTAATGTCTAACTCTAATGAATTACAAATAAGGGGGACTCTCCCTTTTATAGTTGGCCCAGTCCAATGGACGGTTCGGATTACAATCAAATCAAAGGCTCAGAATGAGCCACCTCAGCCCTAACCCTAAAAACTACCAGAATAGGGAGTGGTACATTAAATGAATCAAAGATTCCCACTCATTCCCAAAATAGTAAAGGCAATTAATGCCCACAATCAGTCTTCTAGAAGATCATCATCCAGAAGTGCATTCCCATTTTCTTTTTCTCTAGCAACAAATTCAATGAACCTGGCGAGTACAGCCTCAACCTCCTGAACTGAAATCGGTGGAATGCAATCAAGCTGGAACTCTAACACTGTGACCGACTGTTCATGCCATGTGCAAAATTTTCTCCAAGCGACTAAGGAATTCTACGTGCTCTGAATCAAGCTGGAGAAAGTAGAAGTGTTCTCAAAGTCATCCTGCACAAAAGTCTTCACCTCTGAGAAGAAAGGTGCGAGCCTACCCCTCAAATTATTAGTAGTCACCTCATCGGGATTCAGCGGTCTAGCAAACATTAACTCAAAAGTGTTTTGGACTCCATCAACAATGTTTGTCATTGCCTTCCTGACTCTAGCTGAATCTGCTTGTGCTGCGTCAAAGAAACCACGTCCTGTGACTACTGAAGAGTACCATTTGGAAAAGTCGTACCTATCATTCTCCTGAATGACTCCTCCATCAATTAGCATCCGCAAAGGAGTATGCCTCAGCCTCTAGACAATAAATAACTTTGCTCTGATAAACAGAAGCATCACCCCAAGCCTGATCAATTGCCTCTATTCATGCCAAAATACTGGAAGCTTGCTGAAAAGCATGATCAACGTCTTCCATGAACTTCTCTATCTCAGCACGAACTCTTGTAACCCACTTGTCTGCCTCATGTGCCATCTTCCTTAACTCTTCCAAGCTACTGACTGACCCTCTGGATAACTCAGCTGGAAGCTCTATTGCCGGAATTTCTTGCCCACCAGGACGAGACAACTGCTGCATATATCCTATCAAAGCTTTATATTCTTTCTTCAATTTCTTATACTTTCCTTCCTTCTTGAACAATCTATCCTTGAGTGCGTGATAGGAGTTATCACATTCCTCTACAATTTGAGCACCTGTGGGACGTCCTAACTCCATTGTTGTGATCACATAATTTTCTGGTACTGCTTCGTCTTGATCACAATCAACCCATGGCATTGCCATATGAAGGGTGCAAGAGCCATCCTCGTCAGTCGAAATCTTTGAAAACTTTCGTGCTCTCTTCTTTGGCGGAGGTGCGCTGATCCTATTCGAAAACTCTTCCATTTCAACTGCTGGATCAATCTCTTCACTAAGGCTTCTTCTCATCCTATCTCTAAGCCAGTCAGGCACAACATGTTGAATAACAAAGGGCTGCTACTCTTGTGCCTCTACTTCACGAACTTGTTCAACTTCTATATCATTCTGGCGAGGTTCATCGGCCTCAAGTGGCTGAGTATCTCCTGAAACTACATCATCATCCTCCAAAGCCGTCTCCAACTCTCGCTGAAACTGAGTGTCAGTTGCAGTCCTTTCATCATCTTGCTGATCATATCTAGTAGGTGCGTTGACGCTCTGGCCATCTGACTCTCTCCGTGGTGGCTGATTATCTTCCTGTATCGCCTGCCTTTGATTCAATGCATTTCTTTGATCAGCGAAAAGAGAAACCTCTTGTATACTTGGAGAACATGTCTCCAATGGCGTGGGCGATTCGACTACAACTCTTGGAGGCTTCGGCTAAACAGGCTCCTGCCGAACTGGTTCCTTCCTTCGAGATTCCGGACCTCGTGTAATTTGTTTCTTTCTGCTGGTAGTGGGTGTCCTGTGATCTCCCATCAAATTGTAAGTCAATGCAATCGACCTACTCTTCAATCTACTCACATGCCTATCAACCCATGCTCTGGTAAATGTCAAGACTGGAATGCAAAGTGTGTCCAAATCTGCAATCTCTGGCTCCGACCAATCCGGGAGTGGAAGTGGAGTACCTCTCACTGCCTCATAATCTGGATGGACGACGCTCATGTCCTCATCCACCTGGTCTGGTACTGGAATGACTTCACACTCCCTAATCATGCTTATTGGCAACTTAGAGAACATTCTCTTCCTGACTTCAGCCTCGTCTGACCCACCAGCCTAATAATCCCCAATGTTTGCCTTATGTTTAAATTCTTCTGACAGTACCCATCTGATATTGTTATGTGGATCATAGTGCTATTTGTTGGTGTGATAGGAAAAGTGATAAAACTGAAGTTCACTCTCAACTTCTCTAGCTGCCTGTAATGAAGGACATATTTCATCTGAATTGCCCATGACGATTGGGAACTCAACACCTCATTTTTTCTTTTTCTTCTGAATCTTATCATAGGCAACTAGTTGCCTAGATATTTCTAACATCAATATTCTGTTGGTTGGGTACTTAGGCAGCTTATATGGATATGAAGAAAATCCTTGCAGCCTGATATAAGAAAACTTCGGAAACTGTATAAACCAGCACCCATACCTCTCAATCAATTCTTGGGCCTCCCTTGAGATCCTGTGATGCATACGCTGCTGAAGTGTTCTCGTGATGTGCATGGTGAAGGCGTCGTTGACACGCTTGTATTAGGTGGTACTTGTCAAGTGTAGCTACGGACAAGCCTCATGGATTTTGAACTGATGAGAGCAACAACCAATAGGCTCCTTGTATGAAATCCCTCTATACTTCGTCATACGGGCCAGCATGTAAATAAGGTAGGAGCCCATGTAAAAGGTCTTCGTTCTTCTCAAGCTCAGGAGCTGCTCATGCAAATTGTCGCTGATCATTACAGCCCAGTTAACGTACCCCTTTCCTTCCAGCACGAGGTTGATGTAGTAGAACATCCACGGCTCAAAAATAAATGCTTGAGGGTAGCCTCCAACTCTGCTCAGCATCATGATAAGATCACAATACTCCTGCTTCAAGTCATCTGCTATAATTTTCCTTGGTAGCTTCGTACGAGAAGGCTTGAGGTTGCTCATCCAGCGAGTATTGATCGTCTCCGTACATCTTTTGAATGCAGAGGCATACATTCGCTCAGCACGTTCTCTTGATTTGTAAATCATGTTCCTGTGTGCTGGGATTCCAAAAGCCTCGCCAATAGCTGCAGGAGTGAGGTTGGCAAGCACTTGACCATCTAGTGACATAATTGATCTGTGATCTTTCTCATAGTAGTTGGCGCATTCCATCACCAGCTCCGAACACTGAATAGCTGGTGGGAAACCAGCAGCTGCATATAATCCACTTCGAACAATGTCGTGTGAAGTGGTCGAAGGTTGATGACTACCAATCCCCAGCATTCGATTCTTGAAGGTCTCCAAATTGATAGAGCCCAAATTCGTGTCACCAGCTTGCCCAACTTTGAAGTGAACTTTGACTCCGGCATAAACGGCTTGCTCAGCGTCTTGATAACAGCCTGCCTGGATGCACCATTGTTGTCCTTGCCAGTTGTTCTTGCTTCAGCCATCTCAACTTCTCCTTCAACAGATTTCGAATTATCAACCACTTAGAAAGTCTCAGCAACTTCAATGAAACTTATCAAATTTCTTAGCTGGCTGCAGCAACTGATCTCTTGTAAATTCGCACTTCCTCAACTTCAAATCAGATTTAGCAAGTTTGCACTCTTTAGCAACCTTCAACTTCAACAATATTCACTTTCAAAACAACTTTCAACAATGTTCAGTAACTCCAAGTGACTTAGAGTGGAAATCGAACTTCAGCAACAACCTTCAGCTTCAGCAATGTGATCTTCCCAAGCTTCAGCTTTCAGCAAATTCCTCTATTCAAATCGATTTTCCCACTTGCACTGGCAACTTCAAATCCTTCAGAGCAAAATCGAACTTCCTTGCTCTGCAACTTCAGCAACCTACTTCAACAAATTTCGAACTTCAGCAACACTTCAGCCTCAGCAACTCACTGCAACATCAGACTTAGAGCAAATTCGGACTTCTTCAACTGTGAAAAGAAGTGAATAACCTTCAGCACTTATAGCAAAATCGATTTCTAGAAGGAGGCTAATTTTAACCAGTATATTAAATTTCCACTACTTCATTTTAAGAATTTGAATTTTCACTCTTTGGTATTTTCGACACTTGTCTTTCGACGTTTGGAATCTTGGCCTTCTAGAAGTTCAACTTTGACTGTCACATTTTTAATTATCTTTCGAAAATGTTTTAATTTAAATTCATCTTTTAACAATTTCCATTCACTAGCCAAAGTTCTTGTCATTCAACTTTTTAATTTAAATCACCTCTGATGCTCTGGAAAATCCATCCTGCAAAGAATTTGATCAAAATCATCTAGGCAATTCATTTCGAATCCATCTTTCGAAGCATTTTTCTTTTAAAACCATTTTATTTAAATTTGCCTAAGAAAATTTTAAATTTCCCATTAGGAAAATTTCACAATTCAAGCACCGATTAAATTCTTCATCCGAAAGGCGTTGGCGAAGTGCAGAAGACATAGAAATCCATTTCTCATCGAAGATCTCCAATACCCAGAAGAAAATTTTCTCCAGAACTTGTTGAATTCATGGGTATACAACGAACGGGTTCATTTTATTTTTTTGAATTTTGAACCTTAGAAAAATATTATTCAATCAATTTAAATCCGTTCTTCACATCTGTGATTGTCTCGTGTTGCCCTGACTTGGAAATTTTTAAATTCATCCTGTAATGCAAGCACTCTCTGATTTCATCACTAGCAAATTCATCCAAGTTCAAGAAAATTTTATCACCTCAAAGTCTAGGTGTATTTTCTTAAGAAAATACTTTGCCTTAGAAAATTTTTGAATTACTTTGAAAATTTTGCCTTAGGAAATTTTATTCAACTTCATTCATTTTCCTATGGTGAGAAAATTCTATCAACTTCACTTAGAAAATTTTCCTTGAAAGCACATCATATTTGAATTCCAATGCCTAGCATGTTTTATTTTTCATCACCTTATGCCTTGGGCGCATTTGGCACGTCATGAGGAATATTCAACTTCATTCATCCCACATACCTCTTGGCGCATATCACACTTTAAGGGGAATATTTAACTTCACTACACCTAGCATACTTTACTTTCCCACGCCTTAGCAATTATCATCTCTCCTCTTTGTGTCTTGGGCGCATATTATACTTGCTAGAAGATGAAAACTTTCAACGCCTTTGACCCTTGACTTTGGGCGCATTTCAACATGTGTGGACAATGGGCGCATATGAGATAGTGTGAAGGATTTATATTTCCAATGCCTAGCTTGGACTTGTTGACTTCTTAGCTTCATAGGCGCATTTAAACATGTGTGAAGGATAAGCATCTTTGATTCTTTATGATGGGGCGCATTCTGCATGATGTGAAGGATGACACTTGGGCTCCTTTCTTTTTGTCTTCACATGCCCTCACTTGGGCGCATTAGAGCATAGGAGGTGGATGAAATTCTAACGCCCTTGACTTTCTTTCCTCTAGCTTGTGGTGGGCGCATATGGAGGGTGGTGGAGGATAAGCATTTCACACTTAGAAATTTTTTTGACTTGCTAGACATGGGCGCCTTTAGCCACAAGAGGAGGACGAGTTTCATACTTAGAAAATTTTCATTTCAACACCTAGCATCTTGCTTGTGAGGGCGCAAATGGAGGGTGGGGGAGGATGAAACACGTACTTAGAAAATATTTTGCATGTCATGTCCTTGAGGGCGCATTTAGCTATGTGTGAGGGATGAAAACTTTTGCATTTGAATATTTTCCATCAACTTCTTCAAAGTGGGCGCATTTTGCCTAGGCTGAAGGATGAAGCTTGTACTTCGCCATATTTCCTGTCTTCGTCAGCTTCTTCATGCTTTACTATAAATAGTAAGTCCTTTAATTTTCACACTTCAAAAGCTCAGATTGCTTTGAAATTTTGAACACTGGATCTTCGCGGCTTCATCAACCTGTTGACACTGCTATTTCGAGTTGGCCTGCTATTTTTAGCCCATTTCTAAAAGTGATTTGCTATTTATAGAAACTGCTTGTTCCTGAGACCTCCACAACTCCATTTGATTTGAAATTCGAATGATGCGCTCCTCACCACGTGACCTGCCTGTTGACATCAGCGCATGCTGCTGATTTGCTATTTTTAGCCTATTTCCAAAATGACTTACTATAAATAGTAAGTGCTCCGTTTGCCTTCAAATTTTACCAGCAGATGGCTTGAGAGATGTTGATCGCGGTGTATACACCGGTTTTCGAAGATTCTAACTTTTTACTCCTCTTTCGGGGTCCCGAAGCTAGAAACCCTAATTTGTCCTACATGCATATCAAATGATCTCCGTTTGTTCTCGTTTCTGTTGCATTGCGATCAGTTCATGATTCTAAAGTGTTGGGAAGCGGCTGCCGAGATGCATCTGCTAAAAATAGTAAGTTCCTGAACAAGTGATTATCTCCGTTTGCATGTCACATCACTACATAGCTCTCGAAAAACCCATAAGGAATATGCAGACATGCAAAGAAAACCCTAACATGCAAACCCTAAAAATAGCCTCGGAAGACTGAATTCTGAAAGTCGTTATCTCGCTTTGCATGCCACACCATCGCAAAGGTCTCTAAAAACTTAGAAGGAATCTTCATACATGCGTTGAAAAACTCTGTATCTAAGCCCTGAAATTTGCTCTGAAAGCTGAACTACAAAAAATAGTAAGTTGTCCGTTTCAGCTCAAAATTTGCAGATGAATAGCCTGATATGTTCTGGATGCAGTGTGACTGTTAAAACTTTGAAAATGTCAAGAAAATGCTCCAAATTTCACACTTACTAAAAATAGTAAGTAGCCAGAATCCGATGAAATTTCAGTGGAACCCTGCTAGAATCATACTGACAGCAATGTTAGTCTTTATTTTCAATTTATCACTTCGTTTGACCACAAATTGACCGGGAAAGTACAAACCCTAATTTTCCAGACTTGGTCAAATTCACATTTAAACTCAATGGCGGAGACATCCCTCGAAAGGCAGATAGAAAAGAGACCAGCAGAGAGAGAGAGAAACAAAACCAAAGCCAAAAAAGGCCAGAATGGAGCAAAAAATTAGGGGTCCCCATCTTGAATGGGGCGATGTGTGAAAAGGTCACAACAGGTATTACAAGCATGAAAGAAAAGGTGAGAAGAATGCTGACAGTACTACTGTTCAGCTTACAATATGACAGAAATTGCCTGCCAAGAGCATAGGATTAGAACTAATTAGCGTTGCATCAAATAAGAGGGCTCTCCTTTGCTTAACAAGAATGCCAAGACCAATAACTTCACTCAAAGAGCAAATTGATGATTCTGATTTGGACATACCTGCACTTTAAAATGTATAACCAGCAACCTAACACCTCACTAAAATGCTCATATCTCTCTCACAACTCATCCTATTGATGTGAAACCAAATGCAATATACCCTAATGATGAAGGCGACCAAGTTTGAACACTGAAAACCCACCAAAGACCCCTCAATCATTTTGCACAAATTCCAAGAAGGTACCAAATGGTACGGCCCTCAAGGAAGGGCGATTTTCCTTTATAAAATTCAATCCTTTGTTAAAAAATCTGAAACTTGACAAGAGTAGGCGCCCCTATCAAGGAAAACCAATGGATCAATACCCAGAAGGAGAATAATTTTGTTTTCCGATATATGAGTAAAAACAACTTTCAGCTACACAAAAACAGCATCTCCAGAATCTAATATAAAATGCATAAAACAGAACTACAAACCAAAACAACGCAACAAAGCAAACCTCACTACAAATTCTCTCACAAGCAAACTATATTCTCCACTAGATGCTATCTCTCAAGCATGAAGTTGAGCCAAGGCTAGGAGGCATTCATTCCTCGAAGCAGTCCCAGCACCATTCCGGCAGCATAACAATACTTCAGACATAAGATATCCAAGTGAGGACCCAAGGCTTCCTTTTATAATTTTGAGAAGGCCCTCTAGAAGCTTCTAGAAGCCCTAATTTTCAAATTTGAATTTAATCTTTTCCCTCCAAGAAATGGCGTCACTTTTCTTCAAGGCTTCATTTTTACTTTATTAAAGAAATTCACCCCTTCAAGATAGGCGTCCAAACCTAAGCTTCAATTTTGACCTTAAGAATTATAAAATTACCTCAATGACGCGCCACCCCTTGAAGACCCCTTTTTCAAAACAACATTAAGTTATGTGACTAGGCCAAGGGGGGGATAACATAACATTAAAATACAACATTATTTAAATAAAATGAACTTATCTCTCCAACTGCACCCCAAGGCCAAATTGAACAATTCCAACTGAACTGGCAGCTGAGGGAAGCCAACTAAACTGAAACCAACCTGTCAACTGCCAAAAATAGAATTTACTAAAAATAGTAAATTCCAGAAAGTGCTCAGAATGCAAAGCCAGACACACCACTGCGAAGCTCTCTGAAAACCCAGAAAGAATCCGCAATTCAATCACCAAGACTCAAGCAACAACAACCACCACAACAAGAAACCCTAACTTCACCTTCCGAGTAGCCTACGGATCTCCAGAATAGGCCAACGGTCAACTGAAAAGATCATGCTCGAGAAGGGAACATTACAATATTTTACTGTGGCCAACTTCATAAAATTCTCCCTAGGTATCCATACTTAGGCAAATTTTAAATTTTCTCCTTCCAAAGCATTAAATACTTAGGCAATTTCAATTTTCCCTCTTCCTAGACCTCCTGTAATGTCCCTTACCGGACTTGTCCTAGAATTTGCTTGTTGATTATGTTTATGGGGTCTTCTATCAAATGAATTTTCTCCTATCTCAATAATCCTTAGATTTGAATCCTGTATTCATCATATTAACAACATTTTTTTGTTAGCATTAATATCTAGATATCCAAAATATAAACGCAGTCATAAGAAGTAATAAAGATATATGATGAGTGGCGTGCTTAGTGGAAACACTTGCACCCAATTTCTCTACCCACGTCATCACCTCGGAAGACACATGACCCACTGGGGGAAGCCAGCGGAGTTTATAAGTGACCTAGGCCTACCGCCCCTCCATAGCCGCAGTGGATTGTTAAGCGGGACCCCCACCCCTCCATGGCCGCAACGGATTGTTAAGTGGGGTTTTTAGGCACCACTTTTCTCAGGCCCTTCCCCCTTGGTAGGCATACAAGCACATAGAAGACACTCTTTTAAAAGTCGGAGATAATTGTATTCATTTCACTTAGAAGTCAATATTTAAGAATGCATTTACATTTATCATTGATTCTTAAAATAAATATCAAATCTGTTCCTACCATGATTATAATCATTAACAAACAATACTATCAGATCACTTATATTCAAGTCTAGAAGGAGCACAATCCTTTATCTGCGTATTATCACTCTTAACATTACTTTTTATTAGAATGTGAATTGGGAAGCATGAACCAATATGGGTTAAGAAGAAAAGGCATTGCTGGTTCAGGCATTAGATTAATTTCAGAAATTAGACTCATTTCTAGGAAGCAACAATCTTAATTATCAGACTATATGATAAAGTGGTCTTCATACATGAGTTTGTCACTCAAGGATTATAGATAGCCTATGATGGAGTTAGTTCGGCTCACAGGTATAGTCAATGCACATGTGAAAATGATTGTAGAGTATAGTTCTTCAATGCATAGTGAACTTATGGCTGAAGGAGTATCTACTATTGATATTTTGAAATACTAAATATTAATTGCTAAGTGAGCAACCTCACCGGAGCCGCTATGCTTCTCCTGTCGTTCGTCAATTTCTGACTCCGTTCCTTTTCTTCTCTTACTTCATCGATGCCTCTTTATAGCTTTGTCTTAATGGGAAAGGATGTGCCCATTCGGTGTAGAGAGGTTACCTTGAATAGACATACCCGTTAAGGTGTCTTCCCTAATCGCGGCTCTGTGACTTATGAGCGCTTATTGGAATACACCCATGACTAATTTCGGATTCATATCTATGCATTACCTTCTCGGTGTTGTAGAAAGATGCTTATTTGACTTCATTTTAGTTAGCAATGAAATCGTTATTGTTAGCCTCTCCATCAACAAGATCGATGTCTTCAGTATTTAACGTCTTTCTCCCTCTCTCCAATTAATACGAACATGTTAAGGATGACGGTACTCCCCCAGATAATAATTTTTGGTATTAATTCATCTTGCCCTAAGTGATGTGGCGGAGGATCTTATGGCCTCGACAGGGATATCTGAATAAGAGTCAATAATTGGAGAGTGACGGAACAGAACAAGTCTCTCGAAAGGAACGATTGCTTTTGTTTTGGTTGTTCCTTTATATCGTATTTTTATATTAACTATTATATTTTCTTTTTTTCCTTTTTATCCATTAAGATAATCGCTTAATACTTGTAGATTTATATTAATTGTAATATCTAATGCAATTATAATATTTAAATGATTCTATATTTGAATATTTATAATTAAAGTTTTTTGATGATTTAATTATAATATTATCTTGGGATAATTATAATTAAATTTCTAATATTTATAGTTTTCCCTATCTAATTTGTCTTTATCTTATTTGATAAATAATATTGGTGATTTAACATTATTATAAGTATATATAAAATTAAATTTTATACTTTTGATATCTAATTTATTGAGTTATTGTATTTTCCATAAGTTACAATATTGGGATCATGACACCTCCAGACTTAGCCAAATTTTCAATTTCCTTCCTCTTCCCAAGTTGGGCGGACTTTACCAACTTCTTTGCATGGTGGGGCGGACTTCATAAATATCTTTCCATTCCCCTCTCAAGGCTGGGCGGACTTTGGAGAAGGCATGCCAATTCTTGGCCAAGGCTTGGGCGGACTTCCTTGCCTCTTTGCCATGCTGGGGCGGACTTCCAAGTCCTTGTGCCAAAGGTGGGGCAAACTTTCAAGTGGTCTTGACATTCTCCTTCTATGGCAAAGTCGGACTTGCCAACTTCTATGCCATATCCCTCAAGTTAAGGGCGGACTTCCAAGAAGGCTTGACATTCTTCATCATGGCAAACTTGAAGAAAGCTACTCCATCTCCAGACTTAGGCGGATTTACTCAATGAATTTCATGCTTTTGGATTGATTTTTCATTGATTTTCTCATTTTGGAGGGTCTGGTTTTCATGATTTTTACTTTGATTTTCCAAACTTTTAACTTGCTTTCCCATGCTTTTCTTGATTTTTGCTTGATTTTTCGATGTTTTCAGTGATTTTTCAATTTTTTGGCTGAAATTTGGTTCTAAAAATGGAAACGCTGACTTGTTGACCAGGTTGACTTTCTAAAAATAGAAAAAGCAAAATCCCTAAAAAATAGGGAACCCAGTTTGGTCCAAAAATGCCAAAAATGAAAAAAGCGAAAAAACAAAAATCCCTAAAAAATAGGAAGTCTCAAAATTGGCCCAAAGCACAAGCGATCCTCGTCTCCCAAACCTTCTGAGCCCTTTCGTAACGTTTAGGTACTGATTCAGGCATGGATTATCAACTTGGCTCGGATGACTCTTAGAAGAATGACTTGAAACTCTCAAAACGATGACCTCATGAAACCGTTGCGTGAAAGCAAACCCTAAAAAGAAGCAAACTACTGGGGGTCCCCATTTGCAATGGAGCAATGTGTGCAAAGGTCACAATAGGTCACCATGCCAATTACAGAGCCACCGAAATTAGCAAGACTTGATAAAGCAGCTGAAGAGGTGAAAGATTCTCTAAGTTCAATTGCAAAAGGTGAAGAGATCCTAGAAAAGTGGAATTTTGTTATAGATAGTATTGATGCTCTTGATAGAGATACAGTTTCTAGCATTTTAGCAGATGTGGTTGAGATTTAAAGCAACAACTTTCTCTCAGCTTTCTTTCCATTCTTATTTCATGCTTTCTTTCTATTCTTCTCTCTAATCAGCTAGATAGTTAATTAGCAAATGAAATAAATAAATAATGTTTTGTCATGGATTTAGTCCTCGGGATTAGTTAGTACTTGACAGTTGTCGACGGTTGGTGTTCTCAACCGACGCCAATTAACTATTTATATTGTTGTGTGGGTTGTATTTGGGGACTAGTGTTGATGTGATGATGTAATACTACAAATACATGAATAAAGATCTGAATTCTTCATATGCAAATTCTATGTGAATGACTTATATGTCTAATGTTATTCAGCTATTTAGTTTATTTTTGTAGTACATTGAAACACTGTTAGTGGAGTAAACATCTGGCGCCGTTGTCTGAGCGGACTAGGATATCACTTGTCATGGCAGCGTAATGGGTCGTCCGGCGGAAGAGCCTGTGGACGCTAATGAAGAAAGTGAAGACCTATAGACTGAAGATTTGATAAATCTGTGGAAGATATCCCTAAGAGACCACGTATGAAAGGAATCCCGCAGGCGGGAAATCCCTGAAGACGCTATCTAGGATAGACTGGTGTCATGTCCCCATCCTAGTCAGCACAGCTGGTGACGAGGTTAGCCTATCATTCGATCCTCGTAGGCTGACAGGAGTGTTCAGAGGATCATTTTTGGCAGTTGCTCAGTGTTGATTAGCTCCAGAATTGCAGTGTGTCAGGTTGGGCCTTCGCAGAATCTTCCAGAGAGCTTTTTCAGAGAACTTTCTATTTTTAGAAAGTTAGGTCAGACGGAAGCTGCTATTTCGGGCAGGGCACCTGGTGCAGTTATTCAGCTCAGTTTCGACCCAGTTCAGTAGTTGATTGATTTGACGGAGAAATAAGGAGCAATTATTGAGTTATTAAATATTTAATAATTTGACTTTATAATAAAGTCACTTTATTGAATTATTAAAATATTTAATTATTTGGCTAAGTTATAAAGTATTTAATTATACTTTATAATATATTATTAAAAGGTGACTTAATGAGTATTTATATTCATTAAAAAGGGGACGCCAATGATTAATTATTTTTCCTAAGTCAAAAGAGCAAATTAAATCATTAATTTAAATGATTTATTAAAAGGGAGAATAGGTCGAATTTTCTCAAGGAGCAATATATACTCTTCACAGGCAAAATCGAACTATCATGTTATTATTCAATTTTGTCTTGATTTTTGCATCTGAGCTTTGGAGTTTGCAAACCCTAGGGTTTCTGGCAGACGATCGTTTCTGGAGAACGAAAACTCTTCAGGAATCAGGCAGACTGAGGCTGTGAAATATCAGTTGAAGCTGGCACTTGGTGATTTCATCCAGAGATCACAGTTTGGATTTATTGAGTCAGTTATTCTGAGTTAGCAGAGAATCTTCATCAGAGAAATAAGGCGACTTCATCAGAGGACACTTATCAGAGATCTGGCAACATTTCTTGGAGGCCGTACTTTGCATTTATTGCTGTCAGCCGTACTTTTCTGTACCTTTCCTGGCCGTACTTCCACATCTACAGAGGAACGCCTGTATTCTTCAGTTTCTGGTGTTTGCTCTTTGGGCGCCTTGGACCACTGGAGATTATTGCATTGGTTTTTGAGCCGGAAGATTCCTCATTAATTCTGGCCGTACTATTCTTTATTGCTGCAGCCGCCATTACAGAAAACCAGGTTTTTTCATCAATAAATTTATTGTAATTCATTTATAGCTCCGTATTCATCATTGTAATTGTTCTGGAATTGAAATAAATGAAACGCCTATCTCTTCTGAACAATTTTAATGCTTTCCAAGCTTGTATGAATTCTTTATGAATTTTTTATCATTTCCTAGAGAAATCGCAACTTTCATTTTTGCCTCTGAAAACCTCAAAAATTACAAAAAAATCGAAAATTTGCAAAACACAATACAAAAACAATCTGAGTTGAATCGGAGAACCACCAGGGTTCTGACAGTGGTATCAGAGCACAGATCTCCTGCCATCCTGTGCTTTTTCAGTGCTTTTTCAGTGCTTTTCAGTATTCAGAGTGCTTTTTGCTTGCCTTTTCATGAGCCGAGATCCTATTCAGTATATGAGAGGCGTAGGAACAGGCAAAGACGAGGATTGGACAGGTCCACCTATCCCCGAGGGTCAGACAGTGTCAGGGGTACTTGGGATTCACAGATCCAGTTCTAACAGTAGTGAAAACAGTGTTGCAACCCTAATGGCAGATCGTGAGATTCCTACAGAGGCACGTAGAGATCCAGGGAAGGCACATGCAGAGGGTGATATCACCGATGAGGAGTTTAGACGGAGACACGACAATATGATGGATATGATGTCTCAGCTGATGGGTACCATTAGACAGTGTACGCCCACACAGCCACACTACATTCAGATTGGACAGACGAGCGGGACTGCACCAGTGGATCAGCCATTGGCATCCGTACCTAGACAGCCGTCACCGATCTACCAGGAGCGTAGGCCAGGCCAGCCTACTTTCTTACCCAGAGAGACTCCACCTCAGACTCCAGGAGCAGAGCATCAGGTACAGCATCAGGAGTTTCAGCCTCAGAATGGCATGTCAGTGGCGGACTTGACGAGATTTCATGGCGAGTACATGTCTTTAGCGCCTGAGATCCGGCAGGCACTTACATTTCATGAGTTTATAGATGTCTATAAACCCAGAGGAGGAGGTAGATTTGATCGTAGACCCCCACAGCATCAGCAGCAGCAGCCACAGGTGAATAGAGACTTGCAGTATGCGGTGAGCAAGATTACGCTGCCATATTTTGATGGGTCAGAGAAGACATCAGCTAGGTCTTGGGTCCAGAAATTGGACAATTACTTGTCACTTAGGCCTATGCAGGAGGATGAGGCAATTAAATTTGCCACTTTACATCTGGACGGAGTAGCGCATGATTGGTGGCACCATGGCATGTATACGTTAGGCCATCATGCGGTCAATACCTATCAGGAGTTCACCAGCAGACTGATAGAGAGATTCGATAAGAAGGATCCAGAACTGTATTTCAGAGAGTTGGCTCAGCTCAGACAGACAGGCAGTTTGGATGCATACATAGGTGAGTTTCAGAGAGTTGCAGTTATGGTGACTGGCATTTCAGAGCGGAGACTCATTATATTATTTGTTGAGGGTTTGACAGAACCCATGAGAGGTTGGGTCAAGGCTTTTGACCCTCCCACACTTCAGGAGGCCATGCGGAAGGCACGAAGCATGGAACTTGCAGCACCTCGCAGCAAGTTCAATTCAGGGTCCACTCCATACACGAGACCCAACAGGCCTTTCGATAGAAACAATGACAGGAATAGACCCTTTGACAGGAGGAAGGATCAACAGGATCCGAAGAGACAGAATGCACCACCGTTTGACAGAGAAACATTGAATGAATTACGTAAGAAAAAGTTGTGTTTTTGGTGCAAGGCACCCTATGATGAAAAACACATATGCCCACTTCGTCCGAAAGTCAAAAATAACCAAATGGAGTGGTTTTACGAGGGCGAAGAACAATCTGATCTGTCAGACCAGCAAGCTGATTCCGAGCATTCAGATGATGAGAGGTCCGAAAATGAGGTTGAACATGAAGGTGGAAGGAAGCTACAGGAAGCCCATTTGACCAGCCTTCAGAGAGATGGATCATTTCGACTTCGCGGACTCTTAGCAGGTCAGAAGGTGATTACTTTGTTGGATACGGGTGCTACACATAATTTTATTGATGCACGTTTAGTGGAGAGACGTGGTATCCAGACAGAGGCTTTCGAGGGTATCCGAGTCAAGGTAGCTGACGGATACACTCTCAGGTGTGACAGAAAGATTACTGATCTTCCGATGAGACTGAACAACTATGAATTCAAGACTGAATTCTATGTTGTTAATATGGGTGATACAGATGTGGTATTAGGGATGGCATGGTTACATGATTTGGGTGAGTTCACGCTCAACCTTCGGGATATGGAGATGAAATTCAAGGTTGACGGAAGACCACATGTCATCAAGGCAATACGGGACAGTAATCTTAGGATGGTTTCATTCAGGCGGATGGAGAGGCTCATTCGTCATGACATGGTTGACTGGGCGGCTGAGTGCATGTTGATGCCAGCCCAGCAGGAGCCGCAGAAGGGTGAGTACCACCCTGACATACAGATTTTGAGGACTAAACACTCCAAAGTGTTTAGTGATATTCCACCTGGTAGACCTCCAGACAGGGGTACGGAGCACATTATTGAGTTGGAGGAGGGCGCAAAGCCCGTGATGATCACTCCCTACCGACATCCGAAACGACTCAAGGATGAGATAGAGAAGACCATTAATGAGTTGTTAGCTATGGGTCATATCAGACCTAGCAAATCCCCTTTTGCTTCATCGGTTGTATTGGTGAAGAAGAAGGATGGATCACTTCGGATGTGCATCGATTACAGGCAGCTCAACAAAAGAACCATCAAGAACAGGTACCCTATTCCACGTATTGATGAGTTGATAGATGAGTTGCATGGAGCAGTCTTCTTTACGAAGATTGATTTGAGATCAGGGTACCATCAGATACAGATGAGGGAGCAGGATATTGAGAAAACCGCTTTCCGGTGTCATTGCGGTCACTTCGAGTTCTTGGTTATGCCCTTCGGGTTAACCAATGCACTTGCCACCTTTCAGGCGACTATGAACAGGGTTTTCAGTGCTCAGTTGAGGAGATTTGTGTTAGTCTTCTTCGACGACATTTTGGTTTATAGCAGGTCATGGGATGAGCATCTGGCTCATTTGGATACAGTCTTGGGTATCTTAGCAGACGAGTCTTTCTATGCTAAGGAATCCAAGTGTGAGCTTGGCATGGAGGAGTTATTATATCTGGGGCACATCATTAGTGCCAAGGGAGTGAGTATGGACCCTGAAAAGGTCCGAGCTATTGTTGACTGGCCGGTACCTAAGAACCTTACGCAGCTCAGAGGTTTCATTGGGTTGTGTGCATTCTACAGGAGATTTGTTAGCGGGTTCTCACGTCACGCCGCACCCCTTACCGACTTGACGAAGAAGGGGGCTTTCCTTTGGTCACCTCAGGCGCAGGAGTGCTTTGATAGATTCAAGGTGATCATGACTTCATGTCCGGTGCTAGCATTGCCCGACTTTTCGAAGTCATTTGATTTATTCTGTGATGCTTCAGGAGAGGGCATTGGTGCCGTTTTGATGCAGGAGCGTCATCCGATTGCATTTGAGAGCAGGAAACTCGGGGTCCCCGAGAGATTTTACAGTATATAGACAAGGAGATGTTAGCCATTATGCATGCACTAAGCAGGGCAAAGACTGGTAGGCAGCAAATTCGTGTCCCAGACAGACTATAAAGCCAAAATTTCCTTGGATGCGAGACTTGAATGAGAGGCAGCAAAAATGATTCGATGGCTGCAGTCATATGACCGATATTACTTTCATTAAGGGGAAGCAGAATATAGTAGCTGACGCCTTGTCTCGCAGACTGATTGAATGCCTTAGCAGATCTGAGGAGGATTGGAGGCATCGGATTATAGTAGTATGCTAAGAACCCATGGAGCTTCTAGCATCATTGTGAGGACAGACGAGGGCGCAGGTATCTGTTGTAGATGACTTGATCATTTACAAGGGGCAGATTCTTTTGGTTCCTGACTCTGAGTTACGGACTACAGTTTTGAGAGCCTTTCACGACCTTCCTATGGCGGGCCATCCTGGATACTACAAGACTTACAAAATGGTTCGGGAACGGTTTACTTGGAAAGGGCTGAAAACTGATGTTTTGCAGTATGTCCGTGAGTGTTCTGTGTGCCAACAGAACAAGCAGGAGCACACTTATCCTGCTGGATTACTCCAGCCACTTCCGATACCTGACAGGAAGTGGGAGTGTTTATCTATGGACTTTATCACGGGTTTGCCGAAAGCCCAGGGTAAAGATTGTATCTATGTAGTGGTCGATCGGTTGACTAAATACCTTTTTCCGATTACGACTACTTTCACAGCATCGCAGACTGCAGAGTTGTTCTTCAGAGAGGTTTTCCGGTTGCATGGATTGCCTCGGATGATAGTCAGCGATAGAGAGAGCCGGTTCATGAGCAACTTTTGGCAGGAGTTGTTCAGGCTTTGTGGGACCGAGCTGACACCGAGTACCAGCTACCATCCGCAGACCGATGGACAGACAGAGATTGTCAATAAAGTGGGTGGAAGGTTATTTGCGCAATTATATAGCTGGTCAGCAGAGAGCTTGGGTGAGGTGGATTTACTTGTGCGAGTATTGTTATAACTCGACTCACCATATGACGATACAGATGACCCCCTTCATGGCTTTGTACGGGTATGAGGCGCCCAATCTTCTGGATTTGATTTTGAGCGATAGCAAGTGCCGAGTGCAGGTGATATGATGCAGAGTCAGCAGGACATCTTGAGGTCTCTCCGAGATATCCACAGGCACAGAATCAGCATAACAGTATGCTGATCAGAAGAGGGTTGAGCGTAGTTTTGAGGTGGGTGATATGGTGTACCTCATGTTGCAGCCGTATCGTCAGTCTACTCTGCGGAAGAGTGGGGCGAGAAACTAAAATCTCGCTATTATGGTCCATTTCGTGTTGTCAGACGAGTGGGCGAGGTTGCTTATGAGTTGGACTTGCCAGCTGATAGCAAGGTCCATAATGTATTTCACGTTTCTCGCCTGAAAAAGGCATTGGGTCAGCATGTTATACCCTCTCCAGTTTTGCCACCCCTTGATGATGAAGGGAAACTGATATTAGTACCTGAGGCCATCCTTGATATGAGAGAGAGACACCTTCGGAGGCGTGTGATCAGGGAATATCTGGTCAAGTGGAGAGATTTGCCAGTTGAGGATGCTACATGGGAGTCAGAGGAGATTTTACAGCATCCAGAGTTGAGATTGCTTGAGGACAAGCAATTTCAGGGAGGGCGGACTGTCATGTCCCCATCCTAGTCAGCACAACTGGTGACGAGGTTAGCCTATCATTCGATCCTCGTAGGCTGACAGGAGTGTTCAGAGGATCATTTTTGGCAGTTGCTCAGTGTTGGTTAGCTCCAGAATTGCAGTGTGTCAGGTTGGGCCTTCGCAGAATCTTCCAGAGAGCTTTTTCAGAGAACTTTCTATTTTTAGAAAGTTAGGTCAAACGGAAGCTGCTATTTCGGGCAGGGCACCTGGTGCAGTTATTCAGCTCAGTTTCGACCCGGTTCAGTAGTTGATTGATTTGACGGAGAAATAAGGAGCAATTATTGAGTTATTAAATATTTAATAATTTGACTTTATAATAAAGTCACTTTATTGAATTATTAAAATATTTAATTATTTGGCTAAGTTATAAAGTATTTAATTATACTTTATAATATATTATTAAAAGGTGACTTAATGAGTATTTATATTCATTAAAAAGGGGACGCCAATGATTAATTATTTTTCCTAAGTCAAAAGAGCAAATTAAATCATTAATTTAAATGATTTATTAAAAGGGAGAATAGGTCGAATTTTCTTCAAGGAGCAATATATACTCTTCACAGGCAAAATCGAACTATCATGTTTATTATTCAATTTTGTCCTTTTGGCATCTGAGCTTTGGAGTTTGCAAACCCTAGGGTTTCTGGCAGACGATCGTTTCTGGAGAACGAAAACTCTTCAGGAATCAGGCAGACTGAGGCTGTGAAATATCAGTTGAAGCTGGCACTTGGTGATTTCATTCAGAGATCACAGTTTGGATTTATTGAGTCAGTTATTCTGAGTTAGCAGAGAATCTTCATCAGAGAAATAAGGCGACTTCATCAGAGGACACTTATCAGAGATCTGGCAACATTTCTTGGAGGCCGTACTTTGCATTTATTGCTGTCAGCCGTACTTTTCTGTACCTTTCCTGGCCGTACTTCCACATCTACAGAGGAACGCCTGTATTCTTCAGTTTCTGGTGTTTGCTCTTTGGGCGCCTTGGACCACTGGAGATTATTGCATTGGTTTTTGAGCCGGAGAATTCCTCATTAATTCTGGCCGTACTATTCTTTATTGCTGCAGCCGCCATTACAGAAAACCAGGTTTTTTTCATCAATAAATTTATTGTAATTCATTTATAGCTCCGTATTCATCATTGTAATTGTTCTGGAATTGAAATAAATGAAACGCCTATCTCTTCTGAACAATTTTAATGCTTTCCAAGCTTGTATGAATTCTTTATGAATTTTTTATCATTTCCTAGAGAAATCGCAACTTTCATTTTTGCCTCTGAAAACCTCAAAAAATTACAAAAAAATCGAAAATTTGCAAAACACAATACAAAAACAATCTGAGTTGAATCGGAGAACCCCCAGGGTTCCGACAACTGGAAGTGAACGATGAGGTGGATCACCTACTGAATCGTATGCCCAAATTGTTGGCCTGTCATTTTATCATCCTACAAGACCTTCGAGAGGAAGAGGATCGGGAACACTGAAGGCAACAAATATTGCAAAGGTACAAAGAAAGAACCAAACGAGAAAAGGAAGAAAGAGACTAGCCGGAGACATACGTCTAGTAACCAACAATGATCGTTTGAACAACTTTTAATGCCTGTAAGGCCGAACAAAGACAAAAACCGAGTACCAAGCAAGAACGAGATTCAGGAGGAGAAGGTTCGGCGATCACTCAGGCTGCAAGAACAAGAAAACCGACGGCAAAGACCAAAGCAAGTTGGTAAAGAATTTGATGAGGATCTAATTGAAATAAACCAGAGTATTAAAAGAACACATGAGAATTTGAAGAGAATAGAAACATCCATCTGAAGAGCACATCAAAGTCTAGTTGAAGGGAGGGATGAAGGACCCTTTGGCACTCCGTACGTAGGAAGGTATAACATTTGTGAAAACAAAGATGAATTAAGTCAAGAACTTGATAGTAGCATCAGATGTTTTCGAGAGTTGTCCTTATCGGACGACAACGAACGGCTGACGAGTGGAAGATCTGAGCCTAGTACGCCAAGGCGGAGAGAGTACTGAAGGGAACCACAGGCGACACAAGGTGTCGAGGACGCTGATGAAAGACGTGGGAGTGACATGTACGTGGCCGAGAGTGCAAGTGACACACCAGAATGTAGTGGGGAAACTAGACTAATCGGGTCCAATACACAAGGCGGACAGCGGGGAAAGATGGTGACTCTGGCCGAGCGGCAAAAGCTACTGAAGTTTATGGGGAATGGGGCAGAAGATCCAGTACGGCATTGCAAAACATGTGAAACCATCTAGATAGCAAATGGACAAGATGATCCGGATTAGTGGTTGAAAGCATTTCCGGCAACACTTAGAGATAGTGCCATCGATTGGTACTCGGAATTGGACCAAGTACACAAAGCTACATGGAGATTATTGAAGCAAGTATTTTGAGAGGAGTTCAAACTCTTGCAGGATGATAGCGAGATTATTGCGGAGATATACAATACCAAGCAAGGAAAGCACGAGAGCATATAAACCTATAATCGGAAATTAAAATATTTGCTGGGAAAACTTGAGTCACAGCCTGCGGATGGCCTGAAGAAGAGGTGGTTTATTGAGGGACTGCTTCCCTCGCTCTAAAGGAAAATGAAAGTGGTACCTCCATCCTCATTCACTGAAGCATATAACCGTGCGATGGACATCGAAAGTGAGAATAAGACATCCTCCAGAGGGAAGAAGAATGATGACGAAGAAAGCGCGGAGGAGCGAAGATGAATCAACAACCATACAAGCTCTCTGTCGTGACATGTTGCAGATGATGAAAGAACTGAAAGCCGACAAAGAAGGGTCCAAAGAGGCAAACAAACTATGGTGTACCGAATGCAAGATGGAAGGTCATATAAAAGGCGAACTGCCTGAAAAAACTGTTTTGTGACATCTACCAAGTTATGGGACACTCTGTCAAGGAGTGCTCGTACAACTTAAAAACACGAAGTTCGCAAGTGTTCTTCACACAAGGAGAACAGTCAACCCCTTTGACCACACGGCCGAAACCCTAGAGCAACAACGCATCCCCTAGTGACTACCGTAACAATTCGAGGAATAGTATGCCAAGAAGCAAAATTTAGTACGACAGCAAAGGCAAACCCATGATCCAATGTTGGGAATGTAATGAATGGGGTCACTTTGTGAGGGACTGCCAGAGCGGTCAAGGCGTCGGGGGAAAGCTATGCAAATGGTGTGGACCGGGTGATCACGAGGACACTGACTGCCCGAAGCAGAAAGGCATCAACATGTTGGAGATAGCGGACGAAGAAGTTCTAGCAATTACAAGGGCGCAATCGAACAAGGCCAATTATCTGGACCCTCGTACGGAGAAAGAGAGACTCTAAGAAGCCAGGGCAGAAGTGGAAGAGGCAATTGTGAATGAACAAAGAACTTCTAAAGTGGCTAGTATGTTGTTGTAGACGGAGTCCGAGAAGAACATAGTACGACAGGTGCTTCACACAACCGTACCAATCAAAGTAACAGACCTTCTGCAAACAATGTCTCAACTAAGGGTAGCACTCACAAACGTCATTGGAGACAATATTCAGAAGGGTCTGACGGAAAGCACGACAAAACCGGCAGGAGAAGCCACAGATCCAATGCTACTCGCAGTAAGTGTGGTGAGGAAGCCGGTCATCGTACAGATGGAAATCATGGGGACGAAACTCTCCAACACCATCGTCGACGGAGGCTCGGGAATGAACATACTGCCAGAGGAGACATGGAAGTGTTTGGGTAAGCCAACCCTCTGGTCCCCGACATTTCACCTAGTAGGAGCAGACCAGCATCACATCAAACCTCTTAGTACACTAATGGCGCAAAAAGTTTTGATCAGCACATAATAGTTCTTGTTAAATTTCGTTGTCATCCCACTGGAGAAAAAGGAGTACAATGCACTATTGGGACGAGGATGGTTGATTGCTGCCAAGGCAAACCATAACTGGAAGAGGAATACACTCTCAATCGAGAGCCATGGGAAGAAGTATAATATTGATTTGAAGAACCAAGCGGTCAGTGAAGAACTGGCATCTTCAGGATCTGAATCGGGTGGAAAATCGTATGTTGATGAAGAAAGAAAGATAATGGAGCCGAACAAGGAAGGTGTACAGGAGATTGGAAGTTGCTCGGAGGACGAGACAAGTTCGGTGAACGGTTTATTTCATTGGCAGATGGAAAATTATGAAGTCTTCCACCCTGATTTGTGATGTGCCAACGCTCCGCTGATCCACTGTGCTACCACTATAGTGAAATGCTCTGATACCACTGTGATGAACCACACTCCAGTGATCCACTCTGCTACCACTGTAGTGAAATGCTCTGATACCACTGTGATGATCCAACACTCTGCTGCGATGATTTCACCGTGCTTGTAGGTCTGATTTGTGTTTAGTGTTTGTCTTTCTTTCTGTGTTTCTCGTGTTTGGGAATTAATGCCAATGATATACATAAATTCAACAAGCATATGCATGTAATATGAACCCGAAATGAACTAAACTTCAATTGATAACACAAGAAGTCCCAAATTCATAATTAATAGACTTTCTTCATTACAAGAGAGAGTACATAATGGGCGGCTTGCATACATTCAAAGAGATACTCAAGCAAGATTCAAAATGACCTTTAAGATGCATTCTACATGATATAAGAGCTTACATGGCATAGATAACTAGCATCAAATTCAAGAGGCAATACATCTTATGTCTTAATTCTACTTACAGCCAAACTTCACTGTGAATAGTGACTGCTATAGTACCCGCGCCCATGCAAATGCTCATACAAAATTAAATACAAGTTTCTCCTACCAATTTCTTGATGGAATGTCTTCTATTGACAGGGGCGCCCACTTTAGGAGAGATTGCAGCCTCTAAAGGGAGGCATTTTAATTTCTTCTTGCTGTTCAAAACCCTCAAGTATGGCGGCTGGCTGTAGATGAAGAAATCAGCTTCCAATCCTTCGTAAAATGCAAACCACGTCTTCTAAATGGCGAAAGGCAACTCTAGCAGCAAATACCCTTCCAGAAGATGACTTCAAACCCTTGAAAACAGCAACTTCTAGCTCCCAATGCAGCAAACAGAAAATAACCAGCACTTTAGGGTGGTCTTTCACACCTTCAAGATGCCAAATCCTAACTACAAGCCCCAAACCAGGCTTACCCACTCCTAAAATTGAGAAACCCTAGTTTCTCTCTTCCACAAACTCCACACTTCAAAACTTCAATCAGCAAACATATCCAAGCATGAAGAGGTCGAACTTTCTCTTTGCCTTTTATAATTTGTCATTGAAATCACTATTCATTAAAATGGCACTATTCAATTAAGTTATGTTCTTTTTCACTTTAGTGATGAATAGTAACTGAAAAATAGAAACTGACCCCTTTAAATAATAGACACATGGTCCCTAAGCCTGAGGAAGTGAAATAAATGGTGAAGATCATCATTTTAAGCTCCAATAACACGCCAAACGCACAAATTTACCACGTCATCATACTCCGGATACCAATACTGCCTTTTACCGACCAAGTGCCCGTTCAAGTGACCCTCTATCCAGAACCACTAGCCTACGAGGATTGACATAATAGGCTAATCCAATGACTCTGATGCTCGCAAAAGAATGGGGACATTACATGATTGCAACATGCTACAAATCAGAGGAGGAGGAGAGGAAGAAGATAAGGGCTCGACTAGTCAGACATTTCCGCCAGAGTATGGTGAGTATAAGGAAGGTATGGCAAAATTGGACGAGACACCAGCCCATAAGTTTGAACAAGATAAACTCATCAAGTACGAGGAACCAATGCTAAAGAAGGTAAACCTCGGTGAGCTAGAAAAGCTCACGAAGATTCCCGTTGGTGATGATTGGGACCTCGTACTAAAGGCGGTGGCATTTAATGTTTGGGCGCCTTCGCCTGGACGTACAAAGATCTCAAAGGCATACCACCGAAGCTGTGAATACATGGGATCCCTCTAGTACCGGGAGCCCAACCCGTACGGAAGAGACCCTACGAGGTGAATAAAAATTATGCTGCCAAGGTGCAAGAGGAAATTGAGAAGATGTTGGAAGCGGGCATCATTTCCAAAGTGGAGGTCAGCCAGTGGGTGTCACCGATTGTCATCTCTTTGAAGAAAGAAACGGAGCAGATCAGGATATGTGTCGACTTTCGAAGTTTGAATGCGGTGACCATCAAAGACCCGTTTCCTATCCCCTTCACTAACACAATCCTTGAAGAGGTTGTCGGACATGAAATGTACTCGTTCTTGGATGGGTTCTCGGGCTACAACCAAATCAGTATTGCCGAGGAAGATAAGTTGAAGACTACTTTTGTGGTTGAGGACGAGGTGTACGCATACAACCGGATGCCATTCGGGTTGTGTAAAGCCCCAGCCATGTTTCAAAGGATAATATTGCACATTTTCAATAAGATGTCTATAGGCAACTTCAAAGCCTTCCTCGACGACTAGTCGATTTACAGCGACAAAGAAAAGCATTTGAAAGCCCTCGGCGAGTGCATGGAGAGGTGTAGAGCAGCCCGCCTCGAATTGAATCCTAGGAAATGCAGATTCATGGTGCCACAGGGAAAGTTATCGAGACATTGTGTGCAAAGCTGAATTGAAAACTAACCTCGACAAGGTGAGAGTGATTGTACAGATGGAGGCTCTGGAGAATGTCACCGGTGTGAAGTCCTTCCTCAAGCATGTAGGGTACTACCGGAGGTTTATCAAAAATTTTGCACAAGTGTCGTACCCTCTCGACCTACTGGTGAGGAAGGGACAACCCTTCATATGGGTGAAAGAACAAGAGAAGGCATTCAATGAATTGAAGGACCAGTTGATCAATTCACCCATATTGGCGTACCCAGATTGGAATAACGAGTTCCACCTACATGTCGATGCCTCAAGTTTCACAATCGGAGCGATACTGGCACAAGTGGGAGGGCACAGGTTGGACCATCCAGTATTCTTTGCGAGTTGGCTGCTTTCCAAAACAAAGAGAAACTATAGCACCACTGAACATGAAGCCCTAGGAATGGTTTACTCCATACAAAAATTCAGGCATTATCTACTAGCCACGCCGTTCACCTTTTACGTGGATCACCAAGCCTTAATGTATTTGGTGAATAAGCCGATAATTCAAGGGAGAGTGAGCAGTTGGCTACTATTACTCCAAGAGTTCACATTCACTATCATCGTACAGCCAGGGAAGAGTCACGTGATCACTGATCAATTGTCAAGAATCCAGTTGGGCGAACCTGCGGAAGGGGGAGTGAACGAAGACTTTCCAGACGCACACCTATTTCAAATCGCAGTACTCCCTTCATGGTATGAAAAGATTGGAGAATATTTGTCTACATCTACGTTCCCGAAGGAAATGCCGCCAACCGAGAGATGGAAGCTCGTATTGAAGAGCAAGACATTTTAGATGATTAATGGCTTGTTGTATAAGATGGGGTCCAACCAGATCCTCCAAAGATGTGTCATAGAAGAGATACTAGGTGTATTAAAAGCAGCACATGAGGGTCTGGCTGGTGGTCACATGGGCCCGGATGCTACGGCCCAAAAAATTCTCTTGGCAGGCCTATGGTGGCCGACGATGCACACAAACACTCGGGAGTGGGTGTTAGGCTGCGACACCTGCCAGAGGGTAGGAAAACCAATGAAGCGGGACTTTATGCCATTGTATCCGTCCCAACCTCAGGAGTTGTTTGAACGTAGGGGGTTGGATTTAATTGGGCCATTGAAGTTGAGTCAATTACATCACTGCCGATACATTGTGGTCGCCATAGAATACCTGACGAAGTGGGTCGAGGCTAGAGCATTGTCAGATAACATAGCTCAAAGTACAACACAATTCATTTACGAGCAAATAGTGACGAGGTACAGGATTCCGATCCAGATTATGAGTGATCGTGGGGGACACTTTGTCAACCACGTCATTCGATTGATGATGACAGAGTTCTGGATCTTTCACAACTTATCAAGTCCATACTACCCACAAGTGAACGGCCAAGCAGAGTCTACAAATAAGGTGTTAGTATCAATTATTCATAAGTCATGTGGCATCGAGGAAGCTGATTGGGACGAGTGACTACCCGTTGTCTTGTGGGTGTACCATACTACGTATAAGGTGACAATAGGGCACACACCCTTTCAATTGATGTATGGTCAGGAAGTGATGGTATCGATGGAATACACGATACCCAACCTAAGAATAGTTGTGGAGAACCGGCTGGCCAATACGAAAAGTCTAAAGGAACAGTTATACCAACTTAACAAACTGGACAAACACAGGATAATGGCACAATGGGCAATGGAGAATATGCAACGGAGACAAAAATACTGGCATGATAAGCATCTCCAGCGAATGAATTTCCAGCCAGGGTAGTTAGTTTTAAAGTATAACAGCAGTAACGAAATCAAGCCGGGGAAGTTCAAAGTTCGTTGGTTAGAACCATTCAAGATTCGAGAGGTATGTGACAATGGCTCTATAAAGCTTGAAAATTTGGATGGGTCACTACTACCCGAAGCAATCAATGGATCCAAATTGAAGTTGTATCAAGAAAAAAAAGGACACCATAGCCATCAATATGTTCGGCTACGCTACCAAAGAAGACTGGCTCGTGCAAGAGGAGGCCTCGAGAGAACAAGACTGGGGCTTGGGAGGCCTCAAGTATGCAGCAGGAGTTTGGATGGAGTCAGGCATCAACCAGATTATCGAAGAAAGACTGGTGGAGAAGAGAGTAGAAGGGATTGCAGTGCCCCGGGTGCACAAGCACCTGACTAATGCAGTGTTTGAGACAACCGCGCTCTGGTGACGAATGGGCAGACACTGGGGTTACGTCGCCTCGTATGAAGGCATTAAGAGGGGATACCTAGCAAAGGAGTTGGACAAGGAGGTGGAATGAGGTGAGTGCCAACCTAATGGACGAAGAAGACGATGAATGGGATGATGAACAATGGGAGGCTTTCTTCGAGAAGACAACTCCTTGTCTAAAGACGATGATAATGATGGAGGACATGTTCGTATTGCACGTGGATGGACACACGGAAGATGTACTCAAACAAATGAGAAGAGAGAGAAGGAAAGTACCAAAGGTAAGGAAGATAGCTACGATGAAAGGACTTTGGAAAATAATACCAAACCCAGTCGAGCCACCAATCATGGAAGGAGAGGACGTTATGTGGTACCAGCGATATGGAGGGAGGTACGTTGATGGCAGTTTTAAAGGTATTGGTCCTGCTCCTTTGCTTGATAAGTGGTTTGATGTACAGTATATAAGGACATGTTGTGAAGAAGAGTGTTATAAGCAGCCCCCACATACATGTAAATGGCAGTATGTGTCCGAGTTAAAGGTTAGGGAAGGTGGAAAAGTAAGAGGAATGAAAAGAAAAAATGAAAAAGAAGAGAGAGAAGATGGAAAAAGTCAGAAAAAATTAAAAAATGAAGAGAGAGAAGATACGAAAAATCAAAAAATAAAGAAAAATGAAAGAGAAAATGATAAAAAGCAAGAAAAATTAAAGAGGAGAAAGAAAAGAAAAATAGAAATGTCAAAGGGAAATTAAAAAACTCTAAAATGGAGAGAGAAAAAATACAAAAAGAGGAAAATAAAAGTATTAAGGCAAAATTAAAAGATGAAGGGGCAAATATTAAAAGAAGTGGAAAAATAAAGTTGGTCATGAGAAGACAAATCAAAGGGGAGGATATTAAAATATTAAATTTGGCAAAGGGCGTATGACCTAAACCTAGAGAGAAGGCTCAATATACACCGACGACCACATCATTATTTACCACTCAGGGAGCATTAACAAGACTGCAAGGAGAAAGTAGAAGAGCAAAGAAGGCCAGGCAAGAGAAAAAAATCACACAAGGCAAGACCGTATGATTGAAGACCATACGGACTCTCCATCTTGTTGATGTGTTTTTCGTGACCGCACCAACGCAGAATAAAGTCGCCAATGGCCTCCCTATTCTCTCTTGATCAAAGTATTCCACATGCTAAGATTGCAAGAAAGTTCGTGCGTTCAACTCCAAATTTCTTTCAGTACAAATAGGCTCAGTTGGCTCGATGTGATTTGCTCGTATTTCAAGGGGGACTTACGGAATTGTTCGACAGCAAAGAAAGGAATTCAAATGCTCAAAAGATTTGTCTATGAAGCGCGGGTTTCCTATTCTAACCAGAAAGTACTGAATGAAATGGGGTAAGGTTAAGAAGGCTCTAATTTACTCTAAGGCATGGGACATGCGGTCAATTCACAAGCTCCAACCAGGCTCCGCTTTGCCTCGCTTCGAACAACCTCCACATAACCGGTGCAATCTTCAAAGGAGTAGCTCGAGGTGTTCAGATCACAACTTAGCATGAAAATACCATCACAACGACGCATATAGACACACAAATCATGATCGAAGTTAAGTACATGATATTCCAGTTGACCACACAAGGCACATTCACCGTCAGCGAACACACTAGTGGTATGGATAGACGAAGTTTTCCCAAATTGAAGACCACATTCCACAACTACTATCTACTTGCATGGAATGAAAATTATACTACTTTGAACTATTTTACGCTACCATTTGAATCGGAAGGACGAAGAAACCTTGCTAGCTACACTCAACAAAGACGAAATTCACCATCAATGAAAAACTCTTGTATTGAGAGAGTGTTCACAACAATTTCTTACAAAGTTTTCAAGGGAAAACTTTCCCTCTTCTTCAAACTACACTATCAATCTATACTAAGCTACTTCTAAGTTGTCCCTCTACTCTAATTCTACTCTGATTCAACTTCTACCTCTAATGAGTTACAAATGAGGGGGACTCCCCCTTTTATAGATGGCCAAGTCCAACAGACGGCTCAGATTAAAATCGGTTGGATGGCCCAGATTGTGCCACCTCAGCCCTAAACAAGATTCACCCTAAAAACCGCCACCAAGAGGAGTGGGGTAATAAATGAGCCATAATGTCCATCATCCTTCTAGAAGATTCCATCTTTGAAACGCGTTCACACTATTCTCGATCCTCTCCTTGACGTTGTTCTTCAACTTCGCTCGAGCTTCCATTCTTCTCTCCATCTTGAGTTTTGAAAACATTTCTTCTCTGTCACTAAGTCTCAACACTTGGCCATTTTCTTGCGACTTTTCCTTCCTTCATGATTTATCATCTTGGACTATTTGCTTCATCATCATCGTTTGGTCTCGACGTTTCTCCTGCAAAACAAGCAAGGAGAAGAGCATTAGAACACTTCATAATATAAATTCACTTACCTAGATTTTCATGCTTTGATTTCTGAGGGTCCATCTCTAGCCAACTTTGCACTCAAATTCTCCATGCCTTAGCCAAATTTTCAACCCATCTTGCATTCTGCTCGACGCATACTTCACTCTGATATTTCATCCAACTCAAAATCGAGAAAAATCCTTTTATCAGGAATTTGATCAAAAATCATCTAGGCGATCACTTTCAAATTCATTGTCTGGAGGATTTTACCTTGAAAACACATTTTCTTCACATTTGCCTTAGAAAATTTTAAAATTTCCCTTAGGAAAATTCATCAACCTGGTGCCCATTTGAAATCTTTATCTCGGAATCCTTGGCAAGCTATGGAAGATCTTAAAATCCATTCCTCATCGATAATCTTCAATACCTAGAAGAAAATTTCCTTCAGAACGCGTCAAACTCATGGGTGCACAACGAACAGGTTCATTTAATTTTCTTGAATTTTGCACCTTAGAAAAATAATTTTCAACAAATTTATTCAAGCTCCTCATCTGTGAACATTTCTTGTTGCTTTGACTTGGAAAGTTTTATCAATCCTATGCAGCTGGCATCTTCAAACTTCATCCCTGGCAATTTTGCTTGTGCCTTAAGAAAATTTTATCACTTCACCAGACTTAGGCATGATTTTCCTAAGAAAAAAATATTTTTGTGCCAGAAAATTTTTAAATCACTAAGCACTTTTGAATTTTTCCTCAGAAATTTTATTCAACTTCCTTCATCTTTCCTGTGAGAAATTTTTTTATCAATTCACTTGGAAAATTTTAATGCCTTGATCACACTTGTATGTCATGGAGAACATTTTTTTTAAAACCAACGCCTAGCATATTTCCCATCTTCACCTTAGGCACACCTCACACTTAGAAGAGAATATCTTATTTCCACGCCTATCATATTAATTTCACCACCTTGCATCTAAGGCGCATTTCACTTGTTGAGGTGGACTTGGCTTCCAACGCCTTAGGCAACATTCTCTATTATTTCCTAGCATACTCATTCTTTATTTACCACTTTTCACTCCACACTCACCCCTTTGCATGGCGCATATCACATAGGCAAGAGGATGGGCGCATTTTGCTTGTGTAGAAGGAGGAATCTTTTCAACGCCTTGACTTGTGACTCTTAAGCTTCTCCATTTTTGTCTCCACAAGCCCTCTTTTGGTCGCGTTTGATGCCTCTAGGAGGATGAATTTCATACTTAGAAAATTTCATGTATGTTATGCTTGAAGGTGGGCGCATTTTACTATGTGAGGAGGATAAACTTTGTTGACTCTTTGACTTTTTCCAGCTTATTCTTGCATGGGCGCATTTTGATGGGTGAGGAGGATATCCTCAACACTTAGAAATTTTTTTTATTTCCCTATTTTCCTTTGGGCGCATTTGAGGTGTGGAGAAGGATGAGCATCTTTGACCTTTTGACCTTCTCTTGTTGAACCTCTTAGCATGGGCGCATTTTGCCATGGGAGGAGTACGAGAACTCATGCCTTAGATTTTTTTTTTTTTTTAACATCTTGCTTGCATGAGGGCGCATTTAGCATAGCTGCAGGATAAAGTTCTTTGACTTTCCTTGACTTTCCAAGAATGGGCGCATTTTAGCCTAGGAGGTGGAGAAAGTTTCATACTTAGAAATTTTTCAGGAGGATGAAACCAATACTTAAACATTTTTCATGACTTCCAGCTGGAGATGAGGGCGCATTTAGGGGTGCCTGCAGGATATTTTCAACACTTAGCAATTTTTATCACCTGCCAACTGGATGAGGGCGCATTTGAGGTAAGCAACAGGGTAAGAGTCATCACTTAGAATTTTCTCAGCCTCTGCCAGCTTCTTCTTCCTTGGGCGCATTTTGGGGGTGGTGAAGGATGAAGTCCAATACTTAGCCATTTTTTCTTCGTCTTCGCCAGTTTATCCATGCCCTACCATTTATAGTAAGTCTCCTGATTCTTGCATCTCTGAAGCTCAGAACGATTTGAAATTTCAAACACTGCATCCTCACGACCTTGTTACCCTGTTGACACTGCTATTTTTAGTTGGCCTGCTATTTTTAGCCCATTTCTGAAGGTGATTTGCTATAAATAGTAACTGCTTGCTTCTGATAACTCCACAACTCCGTTTGATTTGAAATTCGAATGGGGTGCTCCTCACCACGTGACCTGCTTGCTGACATCGGCGCATGCAACTGATTTGCTATTTTTAGCCTGTTTCCAAAATGACTTACTATAAATAGTAAGTGCTCCGTTTGTCTTCAAATTTTACCGCAGATAGCTTGAAGGATCTGATCATGCGGTGGTTTACACCGGTTTTCGAAAATTCTGACTTTTTACCCCTCTTTTCAAGCCTGAAGCTGGAAACCCTAATTTGCTCTGCATGCGATCAAATGATCTCCGTTTGTTCTCGTTTCTGCTGTGTTGCATTCAGCTCGTGATTTTGAAGTGGGAGGTATAGGACACCTGCTAAAAATAGTAAGTTCTTTTGAGTGACCATCTTTTTGCATGTTATATCACTACGAAGCTCTCGAAAAACCCATAAGGAATCATCCATCCGACATGCAAACCCTAAAAATAGCCTCGGAAGATTGAATTCTGAAAGTTGTCTCATTTTGCATGTTACACCATCGCAAAGGTCTCGAAAAACCCAGAAGGAATATGCAGACATACGTTGAAAAATTCTTCGTTTAAGCCTTGAAATCTGCCTCGGAAGCTGGACTGCTAAAAATAGAAAGTTGTCCGTTTTCGCTCAAATTTTGCAGGCGAGTAACTTGATGTGCTCTGAATACAGTGTGACTGTCAGAATCTCAAAAATGCTGAAGGAATGCCCTGAAATTGCACACTTACTAAAAATAGTAAGTTGTCAGAATCTGATGAAATTGCAGTGAAAACTTGTTGGAAGCGCACTGACAACAATGTTAGTCTTTATTTTCAATTTATTCACTTCGTTTGACCCCAGACTGACCAGAAAGATGGAAACCCTAATTTTCGAACTCGGCCAAATTTTCACGTTTACGGGCACATCCCCAGAAAGCGGACAGTAGAAAGAGACAGAAAGAGAGAGAGACAACAGGTAAACAAACCAAAATCAAGCCAAAAGTTCGGAACGAAGCAAAAATTAGGGGGTCCCCATTTGCAATGGGGCGATGTGTGAAAAAGGTCACAACACATCTGAAGAACAAAGGCTTGAAAAAGAATTTTGTACGCTGTGAGCAAGGGGCTATACGACGAGAGAAGGAAAAGCTAGTACGCCAAGTGCCTGTTGTACGAAGTGAGATAGAAGAGCCTGTCCAGAAGCCACAAGACTGTACAATGGTAGGAGGCAGGGACGCAAGAGAAGAATAGACAAGGAAGGCCATACAAGTATTAAGGAGAAGAGTTTTGAGTGTCGTACGGAAAGAGAGGAGGGAGTATGTCATACACGCTCCATAGATAACTTTTTCCATACAAAGAATCCACTTAAAAGTTGCCAGAGGAGATCGTAGTGTGAAGAAGCTTGCACATACTGAGAAACGAGGGAGAGTCGTACGACTTGAGCAATTCGTACGCACAAAGCAGGAGTCCATACGCCCTGAGCAAAAGTCTGTACGCATAAGGGAAGTGAAGTCGTATGCATAAGGGAGGTTGTATGCACAAGAGAGAGTGAAGCCGTACGCATCGCCGTACCACTCAGAACACAAGTCGTACTATCTATCGAGCAAGTTATATCACGTCAAAGCCAGCCAAAGTATGTCGTATCGTCCAACATCAAATCACGCCAAGTACAAGGAAAAATAGCTATCGTACCAAAAGTCGTTAGGGGCTTTAAAATATTCAAGTTATTCTCGAGCAGTGTCATCCTCACAGGTGCAGAAAAATGGATGTCAACACAAGTACAAAAGCAAAGAAAATAATACTCAGACCCAAGGTGGCCGGAGGCAAGTCAAATAAGGGAAAAAATGACGTGATTGCAGATTCATTGACATGGGAGAGTCTCATAGGTACAGAGTGCAAGATATGGTGGAAGGAGACCGCACCCAACTATCCCATCAAGCGAGCACTAGTGACAACACAAGTTGATAAGGAAGCACAATGTCCTTTTTTCAATGCCAAGGATTTTGAAGAATATTTAAAAGATATTGTTCCAAATTATAATCAGCACAGCCATAGGAGCACAATTGACAATGAAGGATTTCCAGTCACGGTGGCTTTCTATCCGTCAAGCTTCAAGAGAGTTTTTGGCATACCTACGTTTGGGCAGGTGGTTGCCAAACTAACTACGAAAATGAGTGCGCAACAAAAAGAAATGATTATCAAAAGAATTTGCAAGTCTGACATCACACCCAAAGAGAAGGAAACGATTTGGAGTGCAGGGGCTCGAGGATTGCGAAAACATATGTTGGAGAATGCTGATTGGAAATGTATTACGGATTTTATCAAATGCAAGTTGACAGGCACCAGCCGAGGCTCAAATATAGCAACCTGGATGGTTGACTACATGTTTAGGCTGAGTGTGGGAAAGGTTTACAACTGGGCGTTATATTTATCAAAAAGGATTAGAGAATTTTTGGAATATGCAAACACAAGGCATTCTATATGATCCAGCATCTTATAGCTCTATTCCTAGATGTCGTCTACAATCAGGTGTCGGAGGGAAAACTGGGAAAATTACAGCCGACAAAGGACTATGACCGTTCCTGGCCGACAGTTTTTAGATGGACGACTCTCGATGTTGCAAGCACAACAGAAGAGCCAAAGATGGTGAGGAAGAGAGGAAAAGCCAGTAGTGAAGAATTTGAGCAGTTAGCACTTTCTTCATCTACCGATAGTGCCTCATCAATCGGAGTCTACTCAGTAGATGTTAATCCCCGAGTGATAGCACCAGTCGAACATGAGGTAGGGGAGGAGGTCGTTGAAGGTGGCGCAATTGAAGCAATTGAACAGTAGGAGCTTGCCGAAGGAAGTGTTGCACCAGTAAAGCAGCAAAATGAGCCAGTTGAAGGAGAGGTGGCAACAGGAGGGGTGGCGGAGGACAACGCCAGATAACATAATGGGTGAGACTGACGCATTGGCATCACCAGGAGGGGCACTTCAGGCAGATGGTGTAGATGGGTGGTTGAGGAAAATGGGGACCCCTATTCAAGAGGAAGACACCTCCCCAATATGCTCGCCTGGTTTGATGGAGTTGGAGGTAGGGAGAGAGACTACACCAGCTGGGAGCACTCAACCGATGGGGGCAGCAAAGAGTACGCAGCCAATCGTCAAGTAACCAGCAGTGGAGGGGGTAGAGATGGCACAACAGGTGATACACATTGTGTCAGATGAGAAGCCTCATGTTACACCACAACTAGCCGTACCTACAGCCGAGGGGACTGACGGGGAATCCAATGAGTCCAATGATAATGATGCATCGAAGGGGATTGCTGTGATAATTCCCAAGCCTGATCAAGAGGACCCAATAGGTACAATTGGGAGGTACATCCACAGTCTAGAGCCTATTGCACTAGTCATCAAGGAAGTGTTAGATATTGCATAGACATTGCACCAAAACTACTCACCCATAGCTAAGCGGGAGGCACAGCGGAACATCCAGTTTATGAACTCAGGGAGTGGTAGAGAGTTCAACAGGATATTCACTAGTGATTGGTTGGCGGGGAAGACACTAGAGATGATGGCCGCTTGGTTTCTGAAGAGGTCAACATTGCAGGGGAAAGACAAGCTAGTGGCATAGCTATTTGAAATGGAGATGGGGTACAAAACATTATTTTTGGCATGCCAAGAGTATGAGATGCATCTGAACAAAATGACTGAGAAAGCAGAACAAGCTATCGCCCTCTCCTGCAACATCCAGGCCAAGGCAAAGTCCTTCAAGAGGCAACTGCAAGAGCTCACTCGCCTGTTGGAGGAAGAGAAGCTGAAAGTGATCACTCGAGATGCAGGCATACGGGATGAAGGCATACAGGATATGGAGAGGAGGATGAAAGCACTTGAAGGGGAGATGGCCCGACAGTTGGCAGAAAAAGGACAAAGAACTAGAGAAGGTCAATAGAAATTTGAAGGAGTCAGTGCACCTGGCGAAGACCACTCACGAGAAAGAATTGAAGGCCACTCATCACCTACAGTAGCGTACAAAGCAGGTGTACTGACTGCAGTAGCTGACCACTCCGGCAGCCACTTCATCAGTCCCCCAACCGCTAGGGACGTCCTCTCAACCCTCCTCCCACTGAAACTCTATGTATTAGTCTCCCAATTTTGTATTTTTGTCTAGGAAGACTACTTTTTTTGAGGAGGGGATGATGTAATCAGCTAGATAGTTAATTAGCAAATGAAATAAATAAATAATGTTTTGTCAAGGATTTAGTCCTCGAGATTAGTTAGTACTCGAGAGATGGGTCCTCGGGATTAGTTAGTACTTGACGGTTGTCGATGGTTGGTATTCTCAACCAACACCGATTAACTATTTATATTGTTGTGTGGGTTGTATTCGGGGGCTAGAGTTGATGTGATGATGTAATACTACAAATACATGAATAAAGATCTGAATACTTCATATGAAAATTATCTGTGAATGACTTCTATGTCTAATGTTATTCTGCTATTTAGTTTACTTTTGTAGTACATTCAAATACTATTAGTGGAGTAAACAGTCTCACTCGTATCCACTCTTTGAAGGAGAAAAGAAATCAAGTTGTAATAGTTGGAACTTACCTGTTTTTATGCTTTCATAGGTTGTTAGATGCTTATCTTTGTTGGAGATATGTGTCTCAATCCCACAGGCTGAAACCTTTAAAAGAGCAAAGTCGGTGTGACTTTACTGTTGTCTGGCCAACTGGTAGTTTAGTAACCTTGTGGTTTGTACAAGTCGCTGAGACAATGCTTTGTCTTGCTGACTGGTGTTATCGCTGTGACTTGTGGCATTCATTGTAACCCTCTGCCAAGTGGAGATCTCTAGCCGACAGGCCATTCTTATCGAATATTGGGGAGACTCTAGGCGACAAGCAATGTTGGGGAGAGACTTGGACGTTCGGTATGTCTCATACCGACAAGAGAAGTCTTGCCAATAGTTATACACTTGTGGTCATCAGAGTAACTCGTGTATCGGGATGAAGTCTTATCGATGGGTGTTTGTCTCGCCGATGTTATAGTTTGTTATCGGTATGACACCTGGCGACTGGTGGTCTCGGGGTAACTTGGAGAATTCGGTAAGAACTCTCAGCGATAGCGATAAGTCTTGCCCACGGTAGTTCATTTCGGTATGATCTGCAGGGCCTGGTGTAATTTCTTGGCAACGAACAAAGTCTCGCCGACAATGGAACATTGCGGTGTAACCTTTGAGCATCAGTATGATGTCTCATCGAATAGCGATTGTCTCGCCGATGAGATTGTTGAGGTCGATGCAACCTTGTGAACTTGGTGGAACCTCTTGCCGATAGCAATGACTCTTGGCGACATTGATGATTGAGTCTTGTGGCATTGGGGAGACATGGTTAGTGTCTCACCAACATGCGAATACATTTGGAACGCCTCTGACCGATTGAACATCCTACGTGGTTTGTCATCGACCAATCAGGGAGCAGAATGGGAACCACTAGCAGTTGGACAGTTGCGGCCGTTACTGAGAGGAAGATCGAAAGACCATGGGCGTCATGGATATACTAAGGATTTGCAGATGTTGTATGGTTAGATCAGTTTGATGGTTCATAACAGTTGGATGTTCAATTCGATGAGTGATCAGTGAATTTAATTCTGAGTGTATTGAATCTTGAATGTTCTGTAGCAAGGTTGATCAAGGATTATGCTATTGTAATTTGACATAAAAAAGATAAGTCTGATCTCTGTATGTAATTCCATTACTGTAATACAAAGGGTCTTTTCTTGGTGTGGTGGGTTTTTCTCCCGTAAGGGTTTTCCCACGTAAATCTGGTGTTTATTTGTGTATGTTTAATTCTCTGTTTCTGTTATCTCTTTCAAGTGCACCTTAATTGGATTGTAACTATAAAATTTAAAAGTGTCTCTGCATTCTTCCCTGAGGTTTCGATGTTAGGAGAGTTGTTTATGCACCTTAGCTTTGCTTACAAGTAGTATCTAACCATGGCCAGTTGTGTTATCCTTGTGGGTACGTTGGGTATTTTGAGTAGATTTTGTTCAGTGGGAGTCTTGTAGAAGTTTGTTAAGTCAAATTACAGATTGAGATGGCTAGCACATCAAGAAAGATTGAAATAGAGAAATTCAATGGCAACAATTTTGAGTTGTGGAAACTTAAAATGAAAGATCTGTTGATTGATCGTGATCTTTGATTGTTGTGTCTGGAACGAAGCCTATAGGCATGAAGCAAAAAGATTGGGACCTTGCAAATAGAAAATTTAAGGGGCTGATAAGGCTTTGTTTGGCAAACTTCATTCTTCTGAATGTGCATGAAGAGAAGACTGCATCTTCCTTGTGGAAGAGACTGGCATCTATTTATCAAGGGAAATCCTTGGTGAATAAATTGTTCTTGAGGAAGAAGTTGTATGCTTTGAGAATGCAGGAGGGAGGATCTGTTGCTAATCATTTGAACGCTTTCAACATGCTGATTGCACAGTTAACATCAGTGGGTGTGAAGATTGATGAAGAGGATCGATGTATGCTATTATTGTGTTCTTTGCCAGATTCTTGGGATCACTTGGTGATAGCTATTGGGAGTACATCCAGTTTCAAGATGGAAGATGTTGTTGCTTCTTTGTTATCAGAAGAGATGAGAAGGAAATCTTTTGAGATGGCGAAGGAGGCCCTTGCTATTAGAGGAAGGTCGAAAGAAAAAGGCAAGAAGAAGGACAAGAAATCCAAATCCAAATCAAGGGGGAAATCAAAGTCTCCTGGTAAGAAGTCCAAGGTGAAGTATTGGAATTGTGGGCAATCTGGTCATGTCCGAAAGGATTGCAAAGAGGAGAAAAAGAAGAAGACGAAGAATTCTTCCGACTGTGATTCTTCTCAGAGTGATGCAGACGCCTTCATTGCAGCCTTGGCTACGCAGGCATTAGATGGTGTCTGGCTGATTGATTCTAGAGCATCTTTCCACATGACATCTCATAGAGACTGGTTCACGAAATATGAAGAATACGATGGTGGAAAGGTCTACTTGGCAAGTGATTCATCTTTGGAGATAGTTGGCCGTGGGAGAGTCAAAATTCAATTCCCTGATGGAAGAGTGAAGGGAATCAATGATATTATGCACATACCAGGTCTGGCTCGAAATCTACTTTCTGTTAGTAAGCTGAATGATATCGAAGTGCAAGTCACCTTCTTTGGAAATGGCTGCAAGATGACTAGAGGCTCAATGGCGTTAGCAAGGGGTGCTCGAATTGGTACCTTTTTTAAGTTGGACGCACATGCTGTTCAATGTAATATTGTCTCTGTAAAGTCACAAAAAGCTACTCATGGAGGAAAAGAGGGAAAAGTTTCTAATGGTGTAAACTCTATGGAAGTTAAACTTCCAGCAGAAAAGACTATGCTTTGGCATCATAGGCTATGCCACATTGGTGAGAAAGGTCTAAAAACCTTGAAGAATAAAAACCTGGTTGAGGGGCTTGATGATTGTAACCTTGAATTTGAATTCTATGAACCTTGTATATATGGAAAACAACACCGTGTTTCTTTTTATTCCAGTCCTCATAAATCTTCTGGTTTGCTAGATTATATTCATTTTGATGTATTTGGTCCAATGAATGTTCCTTCTTTGTCTAAGTCAAGGTACTATGTATCGTTTATTGATGATTATTCAAAAAGGGAATTTGTCTATTTTTTGAAAAGTAAATCAGAAGTGTTCAGTCGATTTAGGGAATTTAAGAACCTTGTAGAAAATCAGACTGGAAGAAAAATAAAATGTTTAAGGACTGATAATGGTGGTGAATTTTGTTCTGATGAATTCGAGAGGTACTGTAAAGACCGTGGGATTAAAAGACATAAGACTACACCTTATACTCCACAGCAAAATGGACTTGTAGAAAGGTTCAATAGGATAGTGATGGAGAGCACGAAGCATGCTGAGCAGTGCTAGCTTGGAGGAGAAGTTTTGGGCTGAGGCAGTTGCTACAGCATGTTACTTGATAAATCGTTCTCCAAATTCCTCTCTTGTTGAGAAAACACCTTTGGAAGCATGGTCTAGTAAGAATCCCTCTTTAAGACATATTTGTGTTTGTCACTGTGAGGCATACACACATGTGCCGTATGAGAAAAGATCTAAACTGGAGAACAAGGCTGTCAAATGTATTTTTATTGGCTATAGTGTTGGCATAAAAGGATACAAGCTTTGGAATCCTGATACTGAGAAGGTTCTATACAGCAGAAGTGCTATCTTTTGTGAGTTGAAATCTTCTATCTTGGATCTGCAGGCAGAGACAAAATCAGAAAACAAGAAGGATGTAGTTGTAATTCCTCCAACACCAGAGAAAGAGGAATTGAAAATTCAAAATGTACCTGAAACTGAGGAGAGTTCAAGTAGTTCTGAGAGTTCCGAAGAAGAAGAACAACCTCAACCTCAACAAGTGAGGAGGTCAATTCGTGAAAGAAAGCAACATGATAGGTATGGGTTCTCTTTGATAGATTCTACTTGTGCCTATGCTTTAATTTCCAGCACTGATGAACCTAGGACTGTAAAAGAGGCATTTAGAATGTCTGATTCAAACTCTTGGTTGGAAGCCACGAATGAAAAAATTGCATCATTAGAAAAGAATGATATTTGGACTTTGGTGCCCTTGCCTGAAGGTAGAAAAGTTGTGGGCTGCAAATGGGTATTTAAAAAGAAAATAGGTCTGAATGGCAGTGTGGAAAAATATAAGGCGAGGTTGGTTGCGAAGGGTTATTCCCAGGTAGAGGGAATTGATTATGGGGATATTTTTTCTCTTGTAGCTAAGCTGACATCTATCAGATTTTTGTTGTCACTTGCAGCAGCGTATGACTTAGAGGTCGAACAAATGGATGTGAAGACAACATTTCTTCATGGTGATCTTGAAGAAGAAATCTATATGTCCCAACCTGAGCACTTTGTGGAGAAAGGTAAAGAAAAACTGGTTTGCAAGTTAAAAAAGTCTTTGTATGGGTTAAAGCAGTCACCTAGAATGTGGTACCAGAAGTTTGATACTTTTGTATTGTCTTTGGGATTTGTAAGATCAAAATCTAATCATTGTGTGTATTATAAAGCTGAAAATGATCGAGTGCTTATTATTGCTCTCTATGTTGATAATATGCTGTTCATAGGCAATAGTAAGTTAATGATTTCTAATCTTAAGTTTCAATTGTTTGCAAAGTTCGAAATGAAAGATCTTGGTGCAGCAATATATATTCTGGGAATGGAAATAACCAGGAACAGTAAGAATAGAAAACTTTGGCTCAGTCAAAGTATGTCAAGACTGTTCTAAAGAGATTTTGCATGACTGATTGCAAGCAACTAGTTGTTCCAGTTTTGCAAGGAACGAAGCTATCTGTTGAAGATTGTCCAAAATCTTCTACTGAGATGGAGGACATGACCAGTGTACCTTATGCTAGTGCGATTGGCAGTCTTATGTATGCAATGGTCTGTACAAGGCTAGACATTGCCCAAGCAGTGGGAGTACTTAGTCGGTTTATGGCTAATCCTGGAAGAACACATTGGGATGTTGTGAAAAGGGTATTCAGATATTTGAAGGACACTTCAGAATATGCTTTGTGTTACCATGGTAACTTGGTTGAATCACAGAGGACTCTCAGCATTCAAGGTTATGTGGATTCTGATTAGGCAAGGGACATTGACAACAGAAGATCCACCAGTGGATATATTTTCATGATGAATGGTGGTGTAGTGAGTTGGATGAGTAAGTGACAGGCTGTAGTCGCTTTGTCCACTACAGAGACAGAATACATGGCAGCTACACACGCTTGTAAAGAAGCAATCTGGTTAAAACGTTTGTGTTCTAACATTGGTTTTGATGCAGGGCAAATAACAATTTATTGTGACAGTCGGAGTGCTATCTATTTGGCAAAGAATCCTACTTTCCATGCCAGGACGAAACATATAGATGTACAATATCACTTTGTACGAGATATGGTGGAGAATGGAAAGGTTTCGTTAGAAAAAGTGGATACTCTGGAGAATGTTGCAGATGCATTAACAAAGCCAATGAGCACAGACAAGTTCAGGTGGTGTGCCAGTTTGATGGGCCTCAATGCCCATGAATGTCAATAGTTTTGTTGTGCTCTGCAAGTGCCTGTGTGATCTTCGTCAAGTGGGAGATTGTTGGAAATATGTGTCTCAATCCCACAGGCTGAAACCTCTGAAAGAGCAAAGTCGGTGTGACTTTACTATTGTCTGGCCCACTGGCAGTTTAATAACCTTGTGGTTTGTACAGGTCGCCCAGACAATGCTTCTATCTTGCGAACTGGTGTTATTGATGTGACTTGTGGCGTTCGCTATAACCCTCTACTAAGTGGAGATTTCTGGCCAATAGGAAATTCTTATCGGATATCGGGGAGACTCTGGGCGACAAGCGGTGTCGAGGAGAGACTTGGACGTTCAGTATGTCTCATACCGACAACAGAAGTCTTGCCGATAGTTATACACTTGTGGTCGTCGAAGTAACTCGTGTTTCGGGATGAAGTCTTATCAATGGGTGTTTGTCTCGCAGATGTTATAGTTTGTTATCGGTATGACTCCTGCCGACTGGTGGTCTCGAGGTAACTTGGAGACTTTGATAAGAACTCTCAACGATATTGATAAGTCTTGCCGACAGTAGTTCATTTCGGTATGACTTGAAGGGCTCAGTGTAATCTCTTGGCGACGAACGAAGTCTTGCTGATAGTGGAACATTGCGGTGTAACGTTTGAGCATCGATATGATGTCTCATCGAATAGCAATTGTCTCGCCGATGAGATTGTTGAGGTTGATGCGACCTTGTGAACTTGGTGGAACCTCTTGCCGATAGCAATGACTCTTGTCGACATCGATGGTTGAGTCTTGTGGCATCAGGGAGACACAGTTAGTGTCTCACCGACATGCGAATACATTTTGTATGCCTCTGATCAATTGACCATCCTACGTGGTTTGTCCTCGACCAATCAGGGAGCAGAATGGGAACCGCTAGCAGTTGGACTGTTGCGGCTATTACTGAGAGGAAGATCGACAAACCATGGGCGTCATGGATATACTAAGGATTTGCAGATGTTGTATGGTTAGATCAGTTTGATGGTTCGTAACAGTTGGATGTTCAATTCGATGAGTGATAAGTGAATTTAATTCTGAGTGTAGTGAATCTTGAATGTTCTGTAGCAAGGTTGATTAAGGATTATGCTGTTGTAATTTGACATCAAAAAGATGAGTCTGATCTCTGTATGTAATTCCATTACTATAATACAAAGGGGCTTTTCTTGGTGTGGTGGGTTTTTCTCCCGTAAGGGTTGGCCCACGTAAATTTAGTGTTTATTTGTGTATGTTTAATTCTCTGTTTCTGTAAGCTCTTTCAAGTGCACCTTAATTGGACTGTAATTGTAAAATTTAATAGTGTCTCTGCATTCTTCCCTGAGGTTTTGACGTTAGGAGTTGTTTATGCACCTTAGCTTTCCTTACAATCTTGTTTTAGTTTTAGAAATAAAGCTTGCATTTTGGCAAGTCTTAGTTGTAAAAGCAATGAGATTTTAGGGTTTCGTACTCCTCTGCTTGTGTATAAATAAGGGAAGCCTTGCCCATTTTTCTTTAACCATGCTTGTTATTACAAAACGTTAAGCCTACTAGTGCCTTCTAATTGTTTTTCAATATTGTTCACTTAGTGTAAGAGCAAGCTCGTATGCCTCTTTTAGCTGCAAGTTATTGTTCAGTTCATGTGTCTTGTGTCAATGTATTTTGGTTGATTGCTAAGCTGTAAGCCTATTTTGCTACAATCCTGTTGTCCCAGAAGTGTAATCTTTGTTACTTGAAATTTGAGAAACGGAAATCTTATGCCTCATTTGCTTTGATCTACTCTCTCAGGTTTCCGTTTTATGTGTTATGCTTATATGATCTCTATTTCAGCTTGCATGGAAAGTACAATAGATGTGCGTTGGAAGAAATTTTGTTTAAGTATTTATGTCGAAGAATCATTCCTTGTTCATTTCTAACTTTCAAGCTCTGTGTTTACTTGAGTAGTTAGAAACGTCATTAGAGTAGGCTTAGTCATAGTTGAGCTTCTAAAAGAGAAAACCTCAGCTATGGCGCTTGATTTTTATAACCTTGTGCTCTTAGCTAAACAAAAAGATTGGAAAATTAGTTTAGTTTACTTTCTTTAAGCAACATCAACAAAGAGGGCGCTTCCCCTCCTAATTCGAAGAGCAGTTTATCTGTACATAGTTGTTCGTTCCTAATTCGCATACCAGAGGTGCGAATTGAAACGCCAACGCTCATGAATTAGGATATACGAATAGGCCTAAGAATCTATAATTTCAATGATAAACCTTAATCTTTCCAAGAGTAACCTTCAGCCTATTGTCGATTCGCATTATTATACTTACATGTATTAGTAAAAATTAGTGATATGCTGATATGAATAGATTAATATAAAGACTCTAATGACTGTGCTGGTCTTTATCTCATGCTGGCCAATCTCATGCATTAAAGAAGAAAACAAGAAGCATATTCAAGGCTCACATAGATGATTATATATTCCTAAAAGGGCAGCGATTAAATATGGAAAGAAGCAAGGTTATTAGTTAACAAAACTACAAAAGCACATAAATATCCTTAATCATGCAAGATATATTGATCATCATTTTTAATAGAGAGAAAATGTAATAGGCAGCGATTCATTATTTCAAGGCAGTGATTCATTATTACAAGGCAGAAAATAATCTTAATAAAATACAGCAACTCCATGAAGTGCAGCATTTTAGAAGGTAAAAATTCAATATTAAAACCAACAGCGATTGATATTGTTAAGGGAAATAAGAATTATTAAAGCAGCAAAAAGAATTATTAAAAGGCAGAGATCAAAATGGAAAAGAAGAGTTGCCTCATTTAAAGAAGTTTAAAACAAAAATTAATTAAGTTTATGAGGCCGACCCCCTTTCTCAAATAGTGACCTCCTTTATGAATGGTCGGCTCTCTTTGGAAGAGGAATGAAGAAGAATATAAATAGATGGTGGCTTGGGAGTTTTAAAAACAACAATTCAATGAATAATTTCAGAATTTAAATGCAGATATAAAGATATATAAGAGGGAGAAAAATGAAGAGCAATTTTGCTCTATTTTAGAAGAAAGTGTGTGTGATAGAATGAAAAATACATGAACAGATTTATAAAGAAAATCTGATATACATAGTGACCAATTTTGAAGGAAGATAATGACAAAGCTTGGGTCAGATTTATGAAAGAGAAGTGTGCATGACTTGGATCATATTTGTGAAAGAAGGATAATGTGTGAATTGAGATCAGATTTATGAAGGATATTGTGTGTGAATCTGATTTGAAAAGGAAAGACTTACATCATACAGAATCAAAAGTATTAATCAGAATTGAGAAAGAGAAATATTGTGTGGGATACAATCAGATTTAAAGAAGAAGAATATTGTGTGAGTTGTAATCAGATTTGTGGGAGTTGAAGCCTCCAATACGTTGGAGCCTATTGCTGGGTTGAAGAACAATTGTTAGAGGTGGAGTGGAGGATGGAGCATTACTCCTCGTTTGCAGAGGATCATCTAGTTACTCGCAGTTTCGCAGGTTGGGGCCTCGCAGAATCTCCAGAGTGCTTTTTCGGAACTTTCATTTTTAGAAAGTTAGGTCAGGCGGAAGCTGCTATTTTGGGCAGGGCAAACCATTCAGCTCAGTCGACCAGCAGTTTATGAGAGACGGAGAAGGAGTATTTAATGAATTATTAAATATTTAATAATTTGACTTTATATTAAAGTCACTTTATTGAAATATTTAAATATTTAATTATTTGGCTTAATTATAAAGTATTTATTGTACTTTATAATAAATTATTAAATGTGACTTAATGAGTATTTTATATTCATTAAAATATGGACGCCAATAATTAATGATTTCTCCTAAGCTCTAAAGTGCGAATTAAATCATTTAATTTAAATGATTATTTTAAAGGAGTTGGGTCGAATTTTTCAAAGGGCAGTATATATTCTCAGCAAGGACAAATCGAACCATTAGGATATGATTATTCAACTTTGTCTTTTATTGAGAGCTGTGGAGTTTGTGAAGAAACTAGGGTTTCTGCAAATTCGTGCATTTTTCAGGCTTTGGAGAACGAAACCTCTTCAGAGTCAAGCTTTCTGAGGTTGTGAGAGATCAGCTGAAGATTGCTAAGTAAGGTGGCTTCATACAGGAGTCATATTTGTGCTTACAAGTGAAGATCCAACATAGGGTTAGAATAAAATTGTAAGTTTTCATCTGCTGCTACAGTACGTGTGAATAGTGCGCGTGAACAGTGCTTTTGCTACAGTACGTGTGAATAGTGCGCATGAACAGTGCTCATGAACAGTGATTCGCTACAGTAGCATGTCTAAAATCTGAACGTGGGCTTTGTTAGAGGACTTTGGAAGAGTGTCTGAGATGTATGAGGCTGGATGTACCAATTCTCAAGGGAATCGATTGCAAAGGAGGTGTCTATAGCTGCTGTTCGAGCATTCCGGGAACTCTTGTAACTGCTGCAACCACTTCCAGATTTGGGTCGATATTATACCAGGTCTGAGTTTATATTAAATTGCATCTTTCAACCTTCTCTATACTCATAATTTATTAATGTTGAGGACTGTTACTGCTGGTAATCAAGAAACCAGTGTTATATGGACTGCTGTGTGTAATTAGAATTTGTTACCCTTATAAGACAATCATAGAGTCTGAAATAAGTGTAATAAGATGATACCAGTGTCAATACTGCCTAGAATTAAGCATGGTGGACTGTCAAACAATGTGAAGCATCCCTGTTAGTCTTATACACTTTCCTTTGAATATTTTTATAGCTGACACAAATGTTTGAGTTGTTACAGTCCTGTTAGGATGTTTTTGAGCAGCCTGTGTGGTGAAATCAGTCCTATATTGTAATCAGAAAGTATATCCAAATCTGCTGTTTCAATTCTCTTGTAATGGCTGTGTAATGGCTATGCTAGTGTAATGTGCCTAGAGCAGAGATCTTAGCATTTAAATGCTGTTAGAGATCCTAGACAACAAGTACAATATTTAAATACACTTCTGTTCATTGGAAAGAAAGTAATCCATTGGTGTTTAGAAATTTCTCTTCTTGATGATTACTTTCATTGAATGTTACCAAGTTCATGCATAATGTTTATCATTTTATGATCAAGCGAAATCTATCTAGTGCAAAATCGGAAAAATTAGATATCACACCAGGGGTGGTATCTCACACTTGCTGAGTTGGAGCTCAGTTGGTATTGAGATTTGAGACTTTGATAGTAGGTTGGAGCCTACAAGAAGAAGAATATTAAACTATATTATATATTCAAAATTGTGTCGTGGTTTTCTCCCAAAAAGGTTTCCACGTAAATCATGTGTTCTCATTGTGTTCCTAATCGCAAGATCTTACTTGAATGTTCTTATGGTGATTGATTAAGTTTTGAAAAGTAAATGATTGTTAGATATTGATTCACCAACCACTCCCCCCGTCCCCCCTCTCAATAGGTTGGAGCCTATCAAATTGAGGTTGGAGCCTATTGCTAGGTTGAAGAACAGTTGTTGTGTGGAGGATAGAGCCTCTAATAGTTTGGAGCCTATCAAATAGAGGTTGGAGCCTCTTGCTGAGTTGGAGCTCAATTGGTATAGAGATTTGAGACTTTGATAGTAGGTTGGAGCCTACAAGAAGAAGAATATTAAACTATATTATATATGCAAAATTGTGTCGCAGTTTTCTTGTAATGTCCCCTTCTCAAACCTGACATTTTCAGTGACCGTTGGCCTTTCTTTGGGAAACCCGAAGGCTAGTCGGAGGATGAATTAGGGTTTCCTAATTTTGAGGAGGTCTTTGCTCAGAGATGGTGGATTCAATGGCGGATTCCTTCTGGGTTTTCAGAGGGCTTCGCAATGGTATGTTCATCTCGGCAATCAGAGCACTTTTTGGAATTTACTATTTTTAGTAAATTCTATTTTTGGCAGCTTTCCAGATGAGTTCTGCTCGGTTGACTTCCTGCTTCAGTTGGTCAAATGTTTTGCTCAGTATTGGCTTCAGGGCACATTCGGAGGGATAAGTTAAGTCATGCAATTAAAAAGTCACGTTTTAAATATTATATTTTAAACGTTGACCATGGGCCTAGATTAATGACTTAATGATGTTTTAAAAAAGGGGTCTTTTGAGGGTGGCGCCTCATTAAGAAATATTTTAATTATTCCCTAAGTCAAAGCATGGTTATGAAGGGCGCATATTTTAAAGTATGATATGTAATTAAAATATCAAATCATGAGCCTTGAAGAGAAAGTACGCCTTCTTGAGGAGATGAGGGGTTTTGACCTAAAAGCTGATTTTAGGGTTTCGTGAAGTCAAACGAAACTTATAAAGAGGAGTCTTGTGCATCATTTTGGGGATCTTTGGACGACTATACTGTTATGCTGTCGGATTGGCTCTGGGACTGCTTCGAGGAATGAAGGCCTCCTAGCTTGGGCATCACTTCGTGTTTGGAAGACAACATCTAGTGGTGATTTATCGTATTGTGAGTTGCATCTAGCTCGTGCATTGTGTTTAGCTTATTGCATTGATAAATCTGTTTAGCATATTAGTTTTCAGCATTTTAGCATCATTTTATGACAGCAGATTTCATGTTTTGATCATATCTCAAAAAAGACAAAAAAATAGTTCTGCGTATTGCGTTTATATCATTGTTTAGGAGAGGCGATTCTTTGTCTCAAATCTCAGATTTTATTGTTGTGTATTTAATTTTTAAAGCCAAGTTGAATTACTCAGCTGGGCCGTACCTTTTGGTGCTGTCTTGGGATTCGTGCAAATTGAAATTGTTGCATTTTGCTCAGTTTAAGGGTTCAATATTGGTCGCCTAGGTTCTCAAGGTACATTGCACTTTACGGTATATAAATCGGATGTCTATTGAGGGAGTTGTGAGCAATTCTTTCATTTTGTAAGCTGCTGGTCATATGTTTAAAGTGCAGATCTGTTTGTGACAGTCCTAGCAATCTGCATCATTCTGATTTGTAATTGGTATTGGGGTTTCCTTGAGCTTGTAACAGAAATAATGTTGAGTACTCTATCTGGAAAGAGTTTAATATATTGACATTGCAGGCAATAGTTATTTATTGTAATCTGGCAATAGTACTGACCAGCATCCTTTAATATTGCTTTGTCATTAATTGTAATTCACGTTTTTGCTTTCTATACTAGTGAATTAGTTATAACTCCGCCCTATGGTAGCTACTTCCCATTTTGGGTGAGCAAGCACATTCTGGGTGTTGAGTAGTCTTAGCTTTCAGCATTTTCATTTCAAGCTTTGCTTTCTGTATTCACTCCGTCATATGGTCGCCCCACTCCGTTGGATTGGGTAGCACATACTTGACGTTGAGTTCCTTTTTGTATTTAGAGTAGAAAATCCTCTGACCAATGCTCGCCATCATCGGCGCCATTCTGGTTAGAGTTGCTTTCTTGCACGTTTTGGTTTTCTCCTCTAACCTTAACGGGTGCACTGCTTGTAATCTGTTAATTGAAAAAACGAAAAAATTTGGCTCGGAATATTTCATTTCTCCCGAAAGGGCTTCCACGTAAATCATGTGTTCTCATTGTGTTCCTAATTGCAAGATCTTACTTGAATGTTCTTATTGTGATTGATTAAGTTTTGAAAAATAAATGATTGTTAGATATTGATTCACCAACCCCCCCGCCTCCCCCACCGCCCCCCGTCCCCCTGTCCCCCCTCTCAATATCACCGTGTGCTCAATATAATCTATGCACCACATTTTGTTAAACAGTTGATATGTCTTGTCTACGCGCCCTTATCCTTGGAGAATTCTGTCAAATGGTTCACAGACCTCTATATGCCCATACACATCTGCCAAAGCACTTGCAACTACAGCATTTGATAAAAATATTTTTTTTCCTTTGGTGCACAGGTGAGGTTTGGCATTACAGATGCCAATTCATTTGCTTGGAAGTTTCTAAAATCTTTTCAACAATTCCATTTCTTACATATCCTGCAACCATTCCATTCCATGTGATGACATCTCTTCGGAGATATTCTATCAAACAGTCCACATGCCTTGTCTAAAACTCCACATTTTGTATTCATGACCAGCAGGGCATTAATAGTGTAATTGGGCTTTATACCTATGAATTAAATCTTCTTGGAAGTTTCTGATGCCTCCCAAACGAATCTATTTTGAACATAACCTGCAACTATTACATTGTATGAGACAGTTTATCAAATAGTTTACAAACCATGTGTATGTTTCTCCTTCAAGGCACAATGCTGGTGCCAATTTTAGAGATATTCTATCAAACAATTCACATACCTCCTCCAAAGATTTTTGACAGATCTTTTTGGTGCTTGCAATCATTGCAGATATGAGAACACATTTTTATAAGGCATTTATTGAACAGTTCAACCACCTCACACATATTTCCACATTATGCATACATGTCTATCAGAGTAGCTGCGAGTATAACCCTTGGTAACAAGTTCACTTACCATTCACATTTTGATGGATCTCTACACTCAGACTCAGAGTATTCCATTTTGCAGGTAATGAGGATGCTGAGAGAAGTTTGTGGATTTTGGTTTATGCACCAGACAACTGTATTTACTTGAAAATTTATAAAACCATTCAACAAATCTGCTCTGTGCAAACACTGCAGTCATTGCATTCCACATTCAAGAAGCATGTCTTCCATGGCATTTGCAATTGCTGGTTTGAAATTCACAAGGGTAGTTATAGGAACCGCTTTCTTATTTATGCTCAAAATATTGAGGTTAGCAAGTTAGGAATTTTGAGCATTTGAGCATAAGAGTTAGAAAGTTAGAATTCTTGAGCATTTGAGCATAGGAGTTAAAGTTAGAATTCTTGAGCATTTGTTCTTTAATGCTCAAAAACAAGCAAGTTAAGAAGTTAGAAAAATAGAGCACATGAGCATAGGCTAGAATTTAGACAAAAAGTGTGCGATCAAAGCTCAAATTCTAACTTGCTTAGTTTTTGGCATTTTAACAATTTCTCCACTAATCCTTTACTCCTTTCAATCGACCAACTTGTTTTTAATTTCGTAAATTACTAACTTGCTTATGAAACCACGCAATTTGAAAGTATTTAATCTCAAAAGTACATTGAGAAATTCCTGACAGCTTCCAAAAGTTGAGAGCAGAAAACAAACATAACCTTTGACTGGATCAACATTTTTCTATGAAATTTTGCCAGGTTGATAAAAGTACCATTATGACCAAAACCCAGAAATATAATTTCATTTTAGTTGAATTTAATTCAATACATTGAAACTTTAATAGCTTGGAAACCGGGAGGTGGGTTGACATGAAAACTGGCCACATTCATTGTGATATCATCAGGATCATCACTATAAAATGGATTTGCATGAAATTTCACAGTTTTGGAAATTTAATTGTTTTTCACAATTTTCGCCAATGCCCATAGTTAATAAGATAAGCAACTCCAATTCCTCATGACAGGATCTAAATTAATACAATCGTACATCATTTATTGAAGGAAACATTAAATTCTTCATTATAAACTTAATAACATAAGAAACCTTTTAAAGTAAAGACAACATGTGTTGCCTTCAGAAAAAGTCCTCACAGTATGTATATGGTCACATTCAAGATAAGTGGTAAACATATTGTGTACATTATCTTTAGCCATATAAAGGAATTGTATATATCATTCAAAAACATATCTATAAGTAATGACTAAGTCTATTAAATCAATGTACTAGAATAGTTTTGTATACCTCAGTTGCATTGGTAAATGCACATTGCGTATGAAATCTTCATAACTGGTACCACCTACACCCAGTTTGAGCTCAAGCTGAACATACACCACATATGCTCAAATGTAAGAGCACGCTTAAGATATAACAAAAGTATTTTCTCTATAACTATCAAAGATAAATGAAAATCTAAAACATGCATGACCCATCAAACAGGTCAGACTACACTTAAAAGTTAAAAGTTATTATCTCACTAGGAGGTAGCATTAATTATCATGCCTTTGTCTCAATAGCTTTACTGGATGCATCACAAATTTCTTTCCAGCCTTGCATTTGGAAAAGAGAATTTAGTGTCTCATCTTGTCTACCAGATAACATTTTCTATCCAGACAATTCATTTAGTACAGTTCTAATCATTTTTTGTTTTTTTCATCAGCATACATGAATAAACATTTCATTACTTTTGACTTCATTAGTATTACGAACATGGAATTGAAATGTGTTTTTTCCTGTACATTAGCTATATTCAAAAAGTCATACACAAGATAATGAGATTTTAATTATCTCATTTTTATACCTTACATATACATTGGATAATTGCAAATACTGATCTAATTCTTAACTTATAGTCAAAAATTTAACCAAATATGTGCCAACTATTGGCAGATAAGGAAATAAAATAGGCCTGATTACAGTCATCGCAAGGTTAGTATGATAGCACCTGATGATGTCTGGTATCGATTGAGCAATGATAACGTATAAGGACATATAGAAAGACATGTCCCTACACAAATAGGAGGCTATATGAGTACTAGCTTCACCACAAATAAGAAGAACTAGAGAAAACACCAAAGAGAAGAAGAGAAAGTGGGGAAAAGAAAAGTGGAACTAGAATAATAAACCAATAATGTAATAGATGATACCAAGCACATTTGATGTGTATATCTATGCTTGAGGTAAAGAATGTAGATTGTATAAAGAATAATATGGTATGAGCATATGAGCAAACAATCTTATGGTGCCTATGAACGTATAAAATTGTTTGAATCTTTATGCAATGTGTGTGTTATCTATAGCACTACTCTGATTTCCATCTTATTGCATTGCCTTGGGGTTAATTTCTCTAGCATAAATAATCCAAACCTTAAGCCTATATTTTATTGTCAACATCTAAATCTGGTCTCAATAACTCATTTTGTGGTGTCTAATAAAAACATGTAGAAATAAAGGAAGGAGATTGTGGTGAAGAATAGTACCAATACAAGGGAAAGGAGTACTAACGGTAGGTACAGAAAAAATTGAGATTTGCAGTAACACACACTAGGTGTTAACCCTTGGTGAGAGGTTAGTCACCCAAGGGATGACAAATGGAAAGGGGACGAGACCTTAAAAGAATGAAAACTCTAAGCAAAGTTTAGATAAATCCATTAACAATGGATAAAAGAATTAATGTAATTTCAATACAAAAAACACCTCTAGCAAAAGGAGACAGCAAAAGATTAAAAGAAATTTTTTACGAGATTAAGAATGGCAATGGGAATAAGAATTGAAGGTTGAAACAGACACGAGAGACAAGAAAGATACAGCAAAAGAATGGCAAAGGCCAAGGAAGCCTCAATTGAATGTGCCAAAAGGGTTGTTGCTAAAGATGATGAGAACCCACCAACAAAGGGTCAAATTATTAATGTACCACTCACTCACAATGACACAAGCAACTAATTACCCATATTAGAAAATAAATAAAAAATCTGATAAAAATAACAAAGCAAATGAGAGAATATGATAGATTTAAGGAGTCATGAAGGGAGGGCTCAGAAGCAGAGGTGCTCAACCAAGGCATAGAAGCAGTGATGCTCCAGCAATTGAATTTTTTACTCTAGGGCATAGAAGTAGTGGTTCTTTGCCAATTGAATTTTTTACTAGAGAGCCATATTTTGGATCAAATCTGTCAAATATTAAGGTTACAATTAATAAAGGGTTTGAGGATTTACTAACCCAAATTTCAAAATTTAAACCTTTCAAGTTGAAGAAAGAATACTTAGATAATGTGGCAGGAAAAAGTGTAAGTTTAAAAACGAATGGATATTGAGAATTTTCGAATTTCAAGAAAGGCAGAAAAATGGAGAAGAGGACAATATCAATGATCTAGTCATGCATACAATTGAAGCCCTCGAAGAAAGATAGGATAGTACCACACAATTTATAAAGATGTCACTAACAAATGATAAATTACCAAAAGTTGCATCTCCCAAAGACGAAACAATACCTGAAAAAGGTGAACCCCCTAGACCAAGAGTCATCCCTCGTGCCAAATAAGTCAAGAAGAGTATCCAAGGAAGAAAGTAGTCAATCCTTGCTCAGGTTAGAAAAAGAGAGAGCAAGAAGAAAGTGTGTGGAAGATTTCAAAGAAATATTGGGAAATAATATTTTGAAATGCAGTTGCTTAGAGACAAGGGTAGAGAGAGGAAATTAGTCAACCAGAAAAAGGATAGAACTAAGTAGAGAAAAACTGAAGAAAAGAGAGAGAGAAAGAACCAAGAATAAAAGATAAATCAAAAGGAAGAAAATCCCCAAACCAAAAAAAGACAATTCAAAAACACCTTCAACTCCTCTAAAATTGGCCACAAACAAGATTAATCTTATTGTGTTTGGCAAAGATACCAAAGATGCAAATGAGCATCTATTCTTATCCGAATCTCAGTAGAACAAGGCTACCATTGATGCTGACCAGATTCAATTGTATGAATCTGAAGATGTTAGCGCCTAGATTTGCAAGCCTCCCAAATTGCAAAATTGGCTAGGTCCCTATTCCCTTTGTTCCCCTTGCCCTGTTTGTCCATCATAAATATCCAATCTGACAAACACTAAATGGACATTCCCTTGTCAAAAGTTGTCTTAGTGTGCTCTCATATATTTCCCTTGTCTTCCTCATGTGGTTGAGTTGCCAAAACTGCTAAGGGTTTTGAAATCTCCTAAGTGTTGGGGAAGCTTCAAGTGTTTGTCAACAATTGGAAGGGGTTTCAAAATCTCTATTGGCTCTTGACGCCTAGTTTCGAATTAGGTTAAAATCCCCAACATGAGTCTTGATGAAGTGTTTGTCAATACTTTGGGGTAGTTCTAGAACATTGTTGACTCCCGATGCACGATTCCAAAATCATGGTGTTCATCGAAACATGATGAGAAAAGAAAGGTGTTCATCAACAAGTTGTGCACAATTCAAAACCTTCAAACAAACGCCGACAAGGGAAAGAAGTGAAGGTGTCAAAAAAAATTTCAAGTTTTGTGAATCTTGCAAACCTCTGACAAGTTCAAGACATGTCAAATGTTCTAATATAATAGAGGTATAATCGGCTAAGTGTGGAATGTCAACAAGTTCACATTTCCTTGATCTCATCAAAAAGTTAAAGGTTCCTTCAAATTGTTGACAAGGATGAAAATGGTTAAGGCAAGAAATGATGTCGAGGAGTTCCAATGTTCATGAACTCCCTAAAAATCCAACTTCCACAAGGGCAAACATTATGGATGACTTGTTAGGGGTTCACAAGTTCTCGAACCCCCCAACAAGTTCTTGGAGTTCCTTAAACCTTGGCTCTCTCCTGTCCCCACTCTTTATTCCTCCCCGCTAGGCTGCAAACTCGCGAAAAAACCTTGGACTTTGGCACCAAAGTTCATGGTGCCTAGCCCTCTGAGCATTCTCGTCCCCACTTTGTGCCTTGTCCTAGAGTCATGAAACTCATTGAAACCTCGAGACCCCGCTCCTTGTTCTTCTTCCTTGTTCCCTAAGTGTCAAACTCCTAGGTCAACCTTGGACTTTGGCATCGATACATCATGCCAAGTCCACCCCGCTTCTTGTGCTTCATTGTTCCTCAATTCCCAAATCTGGAATCCCCCTTTCGTCACTAAATGTTGGGGTATTATAGCGGTATTAGAGCTAGTTTTCCTAAAAGCAGGTTTTCTTTTTGAAATTGGTTGACAACATGCTAAACTTTTATGCATTCGAGTGACAAAGCAAGCAGCTATTACAGAGAGAAATCAAATAGCATGTTAGGAATTAGTCCTCACATGGATTTGTTAGGATTATTATTATTTGTGATGAGTTTGTTAGAATATCACATATATAGGATAAAATAATATTATTAGTTTTACAAGATTGTAGGTATTTCAGTTGTTAGAAGTTAAAACAACTCATCTATATAAAGGGAGTTGTTATAAGAGCTCTTCTATAATATAGGAGATGTAGTTTCTATAAATTGGCATATGTATTATTGAATAAGTATGAATCTTATATTATTAATTTGTGTATTTGCTCTGCCTAAATTTTCTATATCGTATCAAAGAAAGGACAACCTTGACTCTCTCACGAGAGGGGTTAGAACATGGGCTCATTGTAATCCTTCTAGTTGTAAGACTGGAGTTGTGTAGGTGTGTGCAGATTTATGTCTTTTGTTAGAAGATTGTAGAAATGTAGATTAGGATTAGTTAGAGAGAAGCATCCTCTAGTTAAATTTGTATGGTGGGATGCCTTGCATTTACCCCCACGCCTACTTGTGATTTATTTTTGTATGTCTCTACATTCCTTAAGCTTCTTTACTCAAGCAACGCAATCGGCTATGGGAGGATTTTTCCTAGGTCTCTTTGTATCCTTTTGGATAAGCACAAAGAAATTATCAATGCCTTGGATGGAGTAGGTTCTTAGCCCTCCAAGGTGGAGATTGCATAGGAGGTCATGAACATATTGTAGACTAACATGCACAAGTCCCAAGATTGATGTCACCCAAGCCGAGCTCATTTCATAGGTCAATTGAAGAAGGTAGGGGAGAGTCGAGATGGTTGGAAGTCCCAAGATTGATGTCACCCAAGCCGAGCTCATTTCATAGGTCAATTGAAGAAGGTAGGGGAGAGTCGAGATGGTTGGCACTTGGAAATCTATGATCTATGATATGCATCATGCTATGATCTCTATCAAGTTGAAGTGGGTTCTAGGAGCTATGACCAATGGTGAGATCATTGTTGCCTCTTCCGAAGGCATTGATTTAACATAGATCTATCAACATAGAAGGCAAGAGGAGTAGAAAGAGTAACATGAGAGAGGGAGCACTACGTTATTGCAAGCCTCCGATTGATCCAAAATTTACATAAATGTCTTCTGAGCATGCAGCTACAAATGGTAATACAGGTGGAAAGTGAATTCATATAGTATCCAATGTGCACGTTCATTTGGCATCTTACCATCTTAGATGCATCCACCATAGGCCGGCCCTATTGCGAGGTAAAAGAAATTGAAGAGCCATACTCTTTCAATTTTGATAGGCCAAGTAAATTAGTTGTGGAGTTTGGTTTTGACGACCAATATTAAAAAATTGACATGGAGGACAAACAATAAATAAAGATTGACTCAACCATACATTGTATAACTAATCTTTGGCAAGCCTTAAGTTTTGATGGTGCATTCATGAATTCAGCATGGTATGCCCTGCTTTCATTTGTAAGCAGAGGGTAAAACCAAGTGCTCATGGGTGAGTCTTGACAATGTTACAAATTGCTTCATTCAGCAAGATTCAAAAAAAATCTTACCATCATCAAGTAGTTGGACTGTTGGAAATATTGTCATTGATGTAAAAGGGAATATAGGAAATAGATGTTATTATTGATGTCAGAGGACAAGGCCTAAAATCAGGAGATGGCTAAATTATTGTGCAAGTCTTATGCTAAATTTATGACACCATTATCAAGATACTGTGAGCAAGAAGGAGATAATTAATTGGAAAAATGATGGTTTATTTTCTACATGGGCTGACCCATGTAACACATCTTAAGAAGTGTTATTGCAAAATTAAATCAAAAAAATGGGACGACCCCCCCTTGGAGCTACCCCACATTGGGGAATAAAAATTTAAATTTAAATTAATTATTATTTTGGGGTTTCAAATTTAGGCCAACCCCCTAGAGAGGTGTGCCCAACTTTGGGCAAGGAAATTAAAATAAATAAAAATTATTTGCTGTTTGGGCCGACTTGTTTGAGGGGATGCAACACTTGGGTGAAGCAACATTTGAAGGTGTATAAATAAGGATTCATTGGAGGTTCATTAGTCATCAATTAATTGCAATATTATTCTGATTTAAATCAGATTTATAGGTGTATGTAGGGCAGAAAGAAAGAGTTATTACAAAAATTATTTATCAAATATTTGAGCAGATTTATGAGACTCATTTGATCTTATTGGAGCGAACTCATGAGGGAACATCATTGAAGATCATAGTGCAAATTCACGTGCAGATATATTGGAGATTTGTGAGCAGACACTAAGGCGGAAATATTTGTGAAAGCAATGCATTATTGTGATCAGCTTTGTGAGTGAATTATGGCATTTCTCTTTTAATTCAAGAGCAGATCTAGAGCAGAAAAAGTAGTGGATTTATGTAAGAGACCTGCCTGTCTCTGTTTCTATTTTTATGCTAAATGATAAGGGTTTGTAATTTTTTTGTATTTTCTTATAGATTGCCAGTCAAGAAATCAAATACAAGAAATGTAAACATAAACCCTACTGCAGCAACGCAATTAATTTATTGATTTTCTTTCAAAGCTTTTACAAATATGTGCATACCTAGAAATACAATCTCCTATAGATTTGAAGCAATAAATCTGATGAAGCATAGACTTGACTTTTGGATGAAGCCAACAGTGAACACCTTCAGCTGATATTCCACAACCTCAGAATGTTGATACAATGGAGAGTTTTCGTTCTCCAAAGCCGATACGCTGGCAAAAACCTTTGGGCTCCCTTCCCCAAACGCCAATGAGCAATTATCAAACAAATATCAAATAATCAATTCTGAATGTCCCCCAAATGAGCCCCATAAGATTCTTTTATACTTTTCCTGGAAGAACTCATACACTTTTCTCACCAATGTGGAATTAAAAGATAATAGGCCAATCCCCTCCAATTTGCCTTTTAAATCATTTTAAAATAATATAATATTTGCACTTTGGAATATTAAAATATGTCCTTGAAATTGGCACCCAAGTAATTAATTAAAATGGCCCCCTTTTTAATGATGAATGGACCCTCAAGTCTTGAAGTGCAAATATAATATTAAAAATATTAATTATCATTAAAGTCACCTTTAATAATAATTAAACGTTATAACTTAGGCAAAACTCCTTATTTCACCAACTCAACTGAATTTGGGAATTGACACTGCCAACATGTGACCTTCAGGTGCCCTGCTATAAATAGAATTGCTTGCCGGCTAACCTACTATAAATAGTAAGTATATGAAATTGAATCAACTAAAGGCTAAGCTTGAACCCACATGAAACACTGAAGGAGAGATTCCTCTGATCATCGCCAAAAGAGACCCTCTAACCAGACATATTAGCCTACGAGGGCTAGGAATAGGCTAAATCCCCAGAACTCTGATGCTTGTAATGTCCCCTTCTCGAACCTGACCTTTCCAGTGACCGTTGGCCTTTTTCTGGAAACCCGAAGGCTAGTCGGAAGGTAAAATTAGGGTTTCCTATTTTTAAGGATGTCCTTGCTCAGAGTTAGTGGATTCAATGGCGGATTCTTTCTGGGTTTTCAGAGAGCTTCGCAGTGGTATGTTCATCTCGGCTTTCTAAGCATTTCCAGGAATTTACTATTTTTAGTAAATTCTATTTTTGGCAGTAAACAGGTTGGTCTCAGGCAGTTGACTCTCCCCTTCAGTTGACTCAAGTGGCGTATTCAGTTTCGGGCTTCAGAATGCAGTTTTGGAGAGATAAGCTCATTTCACTTAAAAATAACATTATATTTTAAATGTTATTTTATCACCTTGGCCTAGTCAAATAACTTAATGTTATTTTAAAAGGTGGACTTGACGGGTGGCGCCATCATTGAAGGTATATTTAATTTATGTTGAATTTTCTTAAGTCACAGCAAGCTTAATATGGGCGCATTTATCAAGGTATGGATTTTAATTAAAATATCAATATTGAGCTTGAAAAGAAAAGGACGCCATCTTGGAGAAAGAGCTAGGGTTTGGCATTGAGTTGGATTTTAGGGTTTTGAGAAGTCAACAAGAAGTTATAAAAGGAAGGCGTTGTGCATCATTTCTCATCTTTTATCTACAGGAATGTTATGCTGCCAGATTGGCTTTGGGATTGCTTCGAGGAATGAAGGCCTCCTAGCTTGGGCATTGCTTCTCGCTTGAAAGACATCGACTAGTGGTGATTTAAGATAGATTTGTGAGTTTGCATTTAGTTTTGAGCATTGTTTTCAGCTTGTGCATTATTAGATCTGTTTTGCATATTAGTGGGTTTCAGCATTTTGCATCATTTAATACAGCAGATTTATGTTTTTGCTCACAACTTGAAAAATACAAAAATATTCCTTCTGGGTATCGTCTCATTCTCTTTGTCTGTGAAGGGCGAACATATTCTCTAAGTTATAGATTTTTTGGTTAAGGCTGTGATTTTTAAGAAAGAATCGCCCCTCTTGCTGGGCCGTACCATTCTGCATCATCTTGGATTCCGTGCATAAATAAATTAAGGCATTTCACGTTGGTTTCTTGCATTCATCTTAGGCGCCATCATTATAGTAGTGTTTTGCATCTGAGTTGGGGTCATTTGGGTAAGAGAGGAGTGAGTTATGAATCTTTCTGTGAATTTCTATGTTGCTGGTTAAAAATTGAAAAATACAGATCTGCCATAAACTGTCCGCAGAAATCTGCATCTTCTCATTTGGATTTGGTGTTGAGGTTATTTAAAGGCCTGTAGCAGATTTATTGTTGAATGTACCATTTGAAAAGCATATGATATCTTGACATCGCAGGCAATAATTCTCTGTTGTAAGCTGGCAGTAGTACTGACCAGTGTTCTTTAATATTGCTTTGTCATGATTTGTAATACTCAATCCTACCTTTAGTATTAATCTGTAATAGATAAATCTCCGCCCTATGGTAGCTACTTTCCCATTCTAGGTTAGCAAGCACATTCTGGGTGTTGAGTCCTTTCAGCTTTCAGCATTTCTTTCATGCATTGATATTTGTAAATACTCCGTCATATGGTCGCCCCTCACTCCGTATTGGATTGGGTAGCACATACTTGACGTCGAGTTCCTTTTCAGCATTTAGAGTAGAAGATCCTCTGACCATATGCTCGCCATCATCGGCGCCATTCTTGGTTAGAATTACAGCATAAGCAGTTTGTTTTAGATCCTCTGACCAATGCTCACACCTTGCCCACATCGGGATCCTGGTGTACATTCTGGTTAGAGTTGCTTTTGCACGTTTTGGTTTATCCTCTAACCTTAACGGGTGCATTGATTGTAATTTGTAATTTGTAAAAATCGAAAAAAATTGGCTCGGAATATTTCATCTAACCAGACATATTAGCCTACGAGGGCTAGGAATAGGCTAAATCCCCAGAACTCTGATGCTCGCAAAATTGGGGACATTACAATTTATGAGCAGAGATCAGAGTTTTTAAGAGCAAAAATCAGACATATTCAAAGCAGACCTAATGCAGATTTTGTGAAGATAAATTTCAGATTTGGGAGTATTTATTGAAGATCCATTTTTGCAGATCAAAGTGGGAACATTTTGCAGATTTAAGAGAAGAGCTTAAAGCAGATTTTTGTTGAAGTCCTTGAAGGGATCTAGGGCAGATCCAACAAAATTATAATCACTTTGTATTTTGAAGGTTGGTGCCTTCTACTTTGCTAGATCAAGACGTTGGAGCCTCTCACTCAAAGAGATTGGTGTCTCTTGCTGAGTTGGTGTGCAGTGGAGGGGATTGGTGTCTTCTGTGGGTTGGTACCTACAAAGTTGTAAGAAGTTTTCTATAAAAGCAATATTTTGTCATGGTTTTCTCCTACAAGGGTTTCCATGTAAAAATTGTGTGTGCATCTTGTGTTCTCTATTGTTAGATCTTGCTTGTGTGGATACTTTGATTATTCATTTATGATTCCTAAAGTTATGAATTGAAAAAGTTGGTCTTATACTAATTTAGCATCCTCCACCCCTCAGTATAAGTGTGTGTGTTTTCTTCATGAACTTCAATGCCTTCATTCCATTTTTTGAATCAGCTAGAGTGTATAATGTGGATGATCTGAAGGAAGTTGTTGAAGAATATCTAATGATAACTACTACATTGAAGTTAAGTTTTAATAGTTTCATAGTGCCATCATTTTTTATGATTTTAAATAAGCGAAAAGTTGACATCAAGGAGGGAGGATATATTCTTTCCTCACAATAGATGAATTGAGCCTCACAAGCCAAATTTGCTAAGTAGCAAACTAATTGGAGGACAGAGGCACGGGAGGTTGGAGGACATTCAATGATCTCTCGTCAGTCACTAGCGACAAGGTTGTAGAATTGTTTTAGTGACAAAACTACTTACACCAAACCGGCTGAAGTCAAGGGTAACTTTCAGTGGCAATGGCAGTTTCCTATGTTATTTGTAAAGACCCTTGCCCAAAATGATGAAATTCTCACGTTTCCAAAATTACATCCCATTTGACAATGCAAGTGTAAACTTTCTCAGTGTGTTTTCTTAGCCTTATTCTCCAAAGGCTAAGAGGTGAACAAAGGAGAAATTAATTATATTAATTATTTATTAAGTCATCAAATAAATTAAAATTAAAAGGTGACTTTATAATTAATTAATTTAAATAAAGTGACTAAATAAAATATTATTTCATAAAGTCCCTCAAATAATAATATATCTTTTATCCCACATTGGCAAGGAAAGTGTTTGAGCTCTCATAAAAAAGTATAAAAGAGATATCAAGGGCTCATTTGAAATCATCCAGATTTGATATTGATATTTGATAATCTTCATCTTGTGGAGCCAAGGGTTTCTGCAGATTTCCTTTTGATCATAGGAAACGAAAACTTCCTATTGATAGCATAACTGAGGAAGTGAAATATCTTTTGAAGGGTTGCAATTGTGGAGGTGATAATTCAGTCATCTCATTTGGCAAAATTAGTGGCCAAGGGCCAATTTTGTGGAGATTGCTTAGAAATTTATTGCCACATCATTTTGATATCGATTTGGACATTTCATTGGCATTTGAGCATTGGAGGATGTAATGTCCCCTTCTAGTTGACATTGACATATCGGCAGGATTAGCCTATTAGTGGGTCTCGTAGGCTAATGAGGCATGGTGAGAGAGTCATCTGGGAGTCATTTGGTGATTTTTTGGCTCAGTATTTGATTGGAGTAAGGTTTTTCATTAGATATCATTATTATTTCTATTTATGGAAACCTTATATAATAATTTGATGTTGAGATGCACTTTATTAATTATATTATATTTTCATATTTTATAAAGTGCAAATAATTAAAAATATATTGGAATCTTCTAGAAGTCGAAATTTAATATTATTCTATTTGGGCCGACCTCTAGAGGAAATGCATAAATAGACATTGAGGTTTCATTCTTTACAATCCAGATTTGATGTTGATGATTGGTGATTTCTTCTTGAGCATTTGTGGAGCCAAGTGGTCTGCAAATAATCTATTGATCTTTGGGAACGATAACTCCCATTGATTGCATAATTGAGGAAGTGAAATATCTCTTGAAGGGTTGCAAGTTGGAGGTGATACTTCAGTCACTTCATTAGGCAAAATTTGTGGCCAAGGGCCAATTTTGAAGACTATAATTTGGAGACAATTTGCATTGAAGATTATCATTTTGTGGCATCGATTATTTTGAAGATCCGAAGCTAAATCTGAAGCAAACAGGGACGCCATTGGAGACACATTTGAATTCATTGGAGCCCATATATGCATCGATTTCTCTTGGAGATTGGAGCGCTCCATTTCTAGGTGCTTGCTAATTGCGTTTGGAGTCATTGGGGGTTTGGAATCATTGTGAATTATTTTATTTCTTCATTCATATCAGAACAGGGGTGACTTCTTCAAAAATTCGACTTGGTTTCTCAAGGCCTTCAACTCACAAGATATCGATTGCTTCCTCCTTGGGGATTCAAGGCGCCATCAAGCTTCAGGTTCCTTTGTGTTGTTTCATGCTATTTCATGTCATTTAGATGCATTTTAGATGGTACTGCTGTAGTTGAAAGTTCATATCAGATTCAAGCATTTTGTCATATGTATGTAAGCCAAGAGTCTTGTCATTTTCATCTCCATTGGCATTGTAAGAAGTTTGCATTATCAATAATACATTGACGTTGGAAGTTCTCTATTTGAATCTAGTTCATTTGAATTGTGTAAGAGGATGTATGCCAACTGTTTGACATAATGACTAAGGGCTGTACCTGCATATTTAGCTCATAAAACTTCATCTATTGCATTTGAAAATACAAAAAGAAATCTGCATTGCATCTAGGACCTTGTCTAATCATCATAGAAGTCTTTTGCAAGTAGCATATGCATTGGATATCATTGGGAAAAACATTTATATCAGACTGAAACAATCATACCAGCAAGTTACAAGTTTGCATATGAATTGTTTGACAAAATTACAAGCTGCAAAATTAGGCAAATGTTGATCAGTTTGAGCAAGGCTCATTACAGAGGAGTGGTCTGATTTCTGTTGCAGCAATCTGGAATTAATTTGCAGTCAAAAAGAGACACCATTGGGAGGTTCGATTTGCTTGTAGGAGCTTGAGATTGCATTGATTCTTCATCTTATCTTAGGCACACCTTTCCTTGGGCCATGGCAATGGTGTATGGAATTTGAGAAGCCTCGAATCTGTTGAAGATTATTTTATTCTTCTCTTGCTGGTCAAAACAGGGGCGATTAGCTTGGAGGGTCAATTTGGCTTGGAGAGTGGTCATTTTGCTTGGTTGTTGATTGCTACATCAACTAACATCAAAGGTGCCATCATTCAATCAGATTCCTCTATAAATTGTTCACAATATTATTACATATAGAATAGATATTGTTGCAGTTGTAGGTGTGCATTCATACCAGCATTGTCATAATTTGATATCATCGTAAATGCCAAGAGTCTTGGCCAAGTTTGTATGAACATTTTATTGGGCATTTCATTACAATCAAGGAGATATAAGTTGCTGGTTATTTATAGTTGTCATTGAGCATTCTAAAGTCATTGTACTCAGCTTAATAGTTTGCATACTAACTGTTTGTTAAAATGTCAGTTGGCTGTAGGAGAATGTTTTTCATATAGAGGCCATGTATTTGCATCTAAAAAGCCAAAAAGAGATTGCATTTGTATTTAGTTCTTATATAGACTTTGTAGAGTTAATTTGCAAGCTACTAGAATTCAATTGAAGCCATTTGAAGACAAATAAACAAACTGAAAACTCAGAAACAGCTAGCTAAGAGTTTGCAAGTGAAATGTTTGACAATATTCCTTGAAGTGAACTTAGGCCAGATTTGAAGGGAATTTTCTAGAGTGGTTTAAGAAGTGTAAACATTGGCATTTTGGTCTATTCCCTCTCCTTTAGGTGAAAAATCCTAAAGTGTTAGAAGGATATAGTAATCAAGTTCTTGTTTTGCATTTTGGTAATCCTTAAGATATTCCTTGAGAGCTAAAAACTTAGATCAGAAGTAGCAAGGGATATTACAGAAAACATTTTGTTGAACAGTTTGTTAGAATATATTATTCTCTTTTTATTTAATGGTCAATGTAAAGTTATGTTTAGTCTAATATACTGTTTCTACAGTATCAAGTAGGTTAGTTAGGTAGATATCATTAATATCTACAGTGCTTTTATGCACTTATATATATTGTAACTTTTTCTCATGTTAATAAAAAAAGACTTTTAACCATTTACACAGTTTGCTTGCTTGTTGATCGTAGTTGCTTCAATGGGAATTTAAGTAGATATTGCATGTATTAAATTTATCATATGAATAACTTCTATACCATCACTAATCTAGCATTTATATTTATCCATTGCATCATATGAGTAAGTGGAAATCACAATACCAAAAGCTTTTGATAATCACATTTCAGATTGACATAATCAACAAATATTTCATCAGACATCCACATTACAATATGTAATATAAATTGTAGGAATTCTAGAAATACATGAGGACCTTGTGAATCGTTCCAATTAGTAGTATAAACCCAAATTCCAAGCGCTGGTACCAAAATGTAGGAATAAAATGCTGCAATGTGATGTCCCTATTTTTAATAAGGCCAAAAAGAGATCTGATTAATTATTTAAATATTAAATTGTCTGTTTTCTTTAAAAGACTTTTTCTTATTTAATTAATTAATTATAAAATATGGCTTTACTAAATATTAATGGATAAACTATTGTTTTTATAAAGTCAAGATATTTGCCGGTATTGGCATGGTGTGATGGTTTATAGGTGGCATTGTTGTTCTTGCCACCAAGGTTCAAACCCCATTGGGGTGGTTGTATTCCAGTTCATCGCTCCGATCAAAAAGCGTTTTACCCCTTGAATAAAATAAAAAATAAAAAAATAAAAATAAAGTCAAGATATTCATGAAATATTTAAGGGGAACTATTGCCTTTCCAAAGTCGATACAGGAAATTAGTTATGGAAACTGAATGCGGTGAAGTTTTAAGCAACTTCCAGCGAATCCTTTGGGTATCATGGACAATTGAATATGGTCGATTTGGTATTTGAAACCTTAGAACAGAAGCTCTCAGTGTTTGACACCATTGCTTGGACGAAAACTTGAGCATGGCATTTTGCATAGTTTATATTTTCTGCATCATGGGAAATTTGAATGTTGTTTGATTTTTGACAAATAAGAGTCTTAGAGCATGGGACTGGCTTTCAGATACAAATAGAGGTTTTAATGCTTCGGTCAAAACCTAGGATCGTGTCTTAAGCAATTCCTAAATATTGACAGATTCCCCCTTTCTCCATCAACATCGATGACTGGCAACTTTGGCATTGCAACTGGCGTTGGTTATTATGAGCATTTCGTTAACAAGATTATGTGTATCATTGATGTTTTGGATAGTCACGGGCTTATAACTAGTAACACCATCGACATAGCAATTGATGACACATCATCAGGATCCTTCATATACTGTTGTGATTCGAAGGTCAGCCGATACTAAGCACATTCGTAGTCACAGGGGTGGATATTGTTGTTGATTGTCGTTGCTACTCATTGTTACCTGCACACGAGCATTGGTCTTCCATAGCATATCACAAAAACCACCAACGACGTCTTTCATAATCACTTGGAACAGATTGGGCATTAATATTGGAAGAATCGAGGAATATGTGAATTCCAGGAGCCATGAACTCAAGCAAGAGATCCGTCATCAATTATTGACATGTTCACCATTGGTGTTGTTTGACGAGTTCTAGTGAATATATATATATATTACTATCAGGAATGGTTGACGAGAAGCAGATAAAGATCATTAGCGTTGTTCAGAGGAACGTGATATCGAGCTGATTCATATTCCCATTACATATCTTGGATTTGCAAATGTGTTCATTCGTGTGGGATATTCACGAGAATACATCATCGAAGCTTATAGTTGTGTGGGAACCATTATGTTGGATCTATTAAGGGGAATCGAGTATATGAGAAGCATGACTCATGCTCAAAGAACAATCACTGAAGGATTGTCAGTTTTATGTTTGCCGATTTCATGTACTGATATAAATTGGAGGAAGATCGGGATCATTCACAGTGCTGTTAATATACATTGTAATGCTTGTCCGACTCATTAGTGCATACAGGATTGCATGTGTATCAAATTGTGGCCTACATCAGTTGACACCATTCCCATGCGGAATGCTGGAATATGATGGGTATGGCTATCTACGTCTAAAAGTTATTTTGTACCGTTCAAGAAGTTTTTGTGCATTAAACTAAATCTTATATTATTATGTTTGTAAATCTGGATAGACATCTTTGTATAAGTCTATTCTTGTTTGGACTGAAGTTCCTCATATATGCTCTGTGTTCAATCATCGTATGAGTATATGCTTTGTTTCTAACTAGTATATCTGTGTTGCATTAAATGACATTTTTGTGGAGACCATTGTACTTTGAAGGAACAAATTAACTATGTAAACCTAAGCTATTATCTGAATTTGCAATGATAGTATTATTGGTGTGTAAGAACCCCAACTGGTTCAATCACTGAACTCACTATCAGCTGCAACTGTGCTTGATTGTTTGTAATTTTTGTTTTTGTATTTTCTGATTTTTTTGTGCTTTGAGGGTTTTGACATAAAAGCAAACTACTTCTAATACGCTGATTATAAGGAAGAGATATTGCAATGATAGACAACTATATTGAATGCAAAACAAATATGTAAATGTTAGAGCAGCCGCGGTAGTTCCTTCCAGCTCAACACGTGAGAATATAAGTTAAATGATAGCCGATGGCTATTTAACTTATACCTATTGTTTTGTATTATTCACCAAGGCCGACATACATTATTATTGTTTTTCAAGAGGGCCGACATAAAAGCATTTTTTAGAAGACATTCAGTTGAGGCCGACATTTAATGTATGGATATATATTCGACCTCAAGTTATGACATTTATATAGTCTCATGTGTTTTCTTCGATTGCTCTATGCCGTCAGTCCGATATAGACAAGTGAAATACCACTGCGATCTAGAGGAGCTCGGCCTTATAAAAGGCGAATATAGGATTGAGATCTGAACAGATAGCGAACTCTATAAAGAAGCTTGATTACAATTCTATCATTGGCGAACAGGTTTCTGATGCGAATTACCATCCCCATCAAGGTGCGAAGCTAATCATCAGATCAGTGCAATTTTCCCTGAGATCCGTGTACATTTCTTATGGTTCTGTGATCTCAGAAATGTGCGAACAGGTTCGGACTTAAGTGTGAACTAGTCAGATTTGTAGAGTGTGATCAGCACATGTGAATTGAGGTCTTCATTGCTACGAAAACATTATCAGCTTTGCATCCTTCTCAGGTGTGATCTAGAGCTTGACATTTGTTCATTAGTCTTGTATTAAGACTTCATTGTAAACTGTAATCTACTACTGTTGAATCAAATAATAAGAGAGATCTTTGTTGCTGGGTTTTTCTCCCTCAAGAGGAGGGTTTTCCCAGGGTACTTGCTGAGTTATCTTGTCTAGTTTTGCTTTAATGTTCTGTGCATTTACTTCTGATCACCTAATTTAACATGTTATCAGAGCGGGTTTGAGGATCGTGATCAGTGTATTGCACTCAGATTATTGCTTTCAGTTTGTCAAGATGGTGTATGATCTGAAGTTCGAAGGTCCATGCGATTCCATGTCTCATTCAGCACTATCAAGCTGCATACCTTCCAACTCCAGCACCTGGATAATCGACAGTGGTGCCTCCCGCCACATAACTGGATTCAAGGGACACTTATCCAATTTGGTGGAAAAGGAATCTGCTGATCAAGTCATCATTGGAGATGATGCCACCTACTCTGTCAAGGGAATTGGAAACTCCACACTTCACTTGGATTCTGGCATATCGCTTCAATTGGGTAATGTTCTTTATGTTCCCGGAATCAAGCGTAATCTTATTTCTATTTCAGCTTTGGAAGATAAAGGATATCAAGTTGCCTTCTCCAAAGGCAAAGTTCTAGTGTGGATGCAGAACTCTAACTTTAAGGATGCTCAAGTAATTGGAGTAAGACATGATAACCTCTACAAGGTCTGCTCTCTTCCTCTTCAAGCATTGGTTCATGACTCTACCAGCCTTTGTGATCTTTGGCATCGGAGATTGGCTCACCTGCACTTTCGAGCTCTACCCATCATGGAGAAGTTGGTGACGGGCCTTCCCAAATTCAACCCGGAACACGAAGGTACATGCAAAGGCTGCGCATTAGGTAAGAACATAAAAGCCCCTTTTCATAGTAGAGAAAATAGATCTAAGTGTATTTTAGACCTAATTCATTCTGATTTATGTGGTCCTATGTCTGTTCCTTCTTCGAGTGGTTTTTTGTATTATGTTCTCTTTATTGATGATCACTCTAGGAAGACTTGGATTTATTTTTTGAAATCTAAAGAATCTGAGGAAGTTCTAGATAGGTTTAAAGAGTTTAAAGCTTTAGTAGAAAATCTTTCTGGTAAACGAATTAAGGTTCTTAGATCTGACAATGGTGGAGAATACACCTCCAGTAGTTTTCGAAACTTTTGTACTAATGCAGGAATTAAGAGGGAGCTTTGTGTTCCCTATAATCCACAACAAAATGGTGTTGCCGAGAGAAAGAACAGGACAATTGTGGAAGCAGCAAAGGCCATGATTCATGATCAAGATTTGCAAACCTTCCTTTGGGCAGAAGCTTCTAGGACAGCAGTATATGTTCAGAATAGATGCCCTCATAAGATCCTGGAGAATATGACTCCAGAAGAAGCTTTTTCAGGGAAGAAGCCTGAAGTCAGCCATTTGAGGATCTTCGGTTGTCCTGTCTATATTCATGTTCCCAAAGAAAAGAGAACCAAACTGGAGCCTTCTGGCAAGAAGGGAATCTTTGTGGGCTACAGTGAGACTTCAAAAGCTTACAGGATTTACATTCCAGGTCAGAAGTCGATAGAGATCAGTAGGGATGTCACATTCGAGGAAGATGTTGCATTTAGGAGATCCAGAGGGATTCATATGGAGATTGATAATGAGGAGTCTCCTCAGGACATGGAGGTTGACCATACTCCTGAGATTCAGAGGGAGACAATGGAACCAAAGGAAGATCTTGATCCAGTTGAACCCTTGGAACCTACTGATGGGCCTACAGATATTGCTATTGGGAGGAAGAGACCTCTATGGGCCAGTCGCACTATGCAAGAGGCTGAAAACTTTGCAGCTCCTAGAGGCACATTCAGAGAAAGCAAAAGGCCACATAAGTTCTCCAGTTATGTTGCCTTAATGAGTCAGATTATAGAATCCGAGCCTTCCTGTTTTGAGGAAGCATCCAGTCTTCAAGTCTGGAGAGATGCTATGTCAGAGGAGTATCAGTCAATTCTCAAGAACGATGTTTGGGATATCGTTCCTAGACCCAAGGGCAAGTCAGTGGTATCTTCTAAATGGCTATTCAAGATTAAACATGCTGCAGATGGAAGCATTGAGAAGCACAAGGCAAGATTTGTGGCTCGAGGGTTCTCTCAGAAAGAGGGAGTTGACTATGATGAGACCTTTGCTCCTGTTGCTCGATACACTTCTGTCCGAACCATCATTGCTATTGCTGCATCTAGAGGATGGAAGATTCATCAGATGGATGTGAAGACAGCTTTTCTCAATGGAGTAATTGAGGAAGAGGTTTACATAGAGCAACCTGATGGATTTGAGATCCATGGGAAGGAGTCACACGTTTGCAAGTTGAAGAAGGCCTTGTATGGTCTTAAGCAGGCTCCTCGTGCATGGTACGAAAGGATTGATCAGTATCTATCAAGCCTGGGTTTCTTGAAGAATGATGCTGATTCAAATCTCTACTTCAAGGTAATCAATGGTGATGCATTAATTTTGGTTTTATATGTTGATGATCTAATCCTCACTGGAGAAGATCACCTGATTCTTGAATGTAAGAAGGATTTAACTTCTGAATTTGAGATGAAGGACCTTGGGCTCATGCATTACTTCCTTGGTTTAGAAGTCTGGCAGAGGCCAGACGGTATGATTTTAAATCAAGGGAAGTACACCATTGACATACTTAAGAGATTTGGCATGATGGATTGCAAATCCATGTCTACTCCCATGGAGACCAATCTTCATAAACTGAAGGAGGCTGCAGCTAGTTCAGATTTGGTGGATCCTACTTTGTACAGACAGCTGATTGGATCCTTGATGTATCTAGTTAACACTAGACCTGATATTTGCTATGCAGTGAGTGCACTTAGCCAGTTTATGTGTGATCCGAGACAGATACATCTTGTTGCAGCCAAACATATCCTGAGATACTTGCGTGGCACAGTTGGATATGGGTTGAAGTATACTTCAGATGCAGACTTGGAGTTACTTGGTTTCTGATTCTGATTGGGCAGGCTGTGTTACAGATCGGAAGAGCACCTCCGGTTGTTGCTTCAGTTTGGCCTATGATCTCCTGGTGCAGCAGGAAGCAGTCTTCTGTAGCATTGAGTACAGCAGAGGCCGAGTATATTGCAGCTTGCATGGCAACTCGAGAAGCAGTGTGGCTTCGAAGCTCCTTGCAGGATTGTTTGGACAATCAATGGAGCCCACCATTATTCATTGTGATAATCAGAGTTGTGTGAAGCTCTCTGTCAATCCTGTGTTTCATGACAGAACCAAGCATGTTGAGATCAAGTACCACTATATCAGAGATATGGTACTGCGAAAGGCTGTACAGTTGAGGTACATTAGCACTGATGAGCAGACGGCAGATATTCTCACCAAGCCTCTCGCCAGGGTAAAGTTCATGTACTTTCGAGACAAGCTTGGTATGGTGGAGAATCCAGCCTTGACTGAGTATGAGTCTCAGTATCGTGAGCCTTGCTTAATGAGTTCTTCTCTGTGAGAGAAGTTCGAGGTGAAATCCCTTGTTAATGCACTTTCTTCTGTGATGGAAGAATTTGAGGTGAAAGCCCTCGTTTCCACCCTCTGAGAGAGTCATGGTGGATGTCATGTGTGCGACTCCATGACATATCTTGTACTTGTGTTTCACCCTCTGAGAGAGTCATGGTGAAAGTCACTAGAGGTGACAACATCACGCAAGTGATGAACACTTGTACTTACTATTGCATCTTCTTCTGTGACGGAAGAATTTGAAGTGAAAGCCCTCGGTTCCACCCTCTGAGAGAGTCATGGTGGATGTCATGTGTGTGACTCCATGACAACATCACGTGAGAGAGTTCGTGATGATCTTTCTATGCTTGTGTTTCACCCTCTGGGAGAGCCATGGTGAAAGTCATCACGCAAGTGATGAACACTAGCACTTAACCATGTGATGGTTGATATCACATTCAGGTGATATATCTCTCTTTATATCTGATTGCAGGCAATGGTGGCAGATGAACCTCATATGGAGACAATATGTTCTATGCAGCTGGAAGTTCTCTCCCTAGCTGAGAGGGAGTGTTAATGTTAGAGCAGCCGCGGTAGTTCCTTCCAGCTCAACACGTGAGAATATAAGTTAAATGATAGCCGATGGCTATTTAACTTATACCTATTGTTTTGTATTATTCACCAAGGCCGACATACATTATTATTGTTTTTCAAGAGGGCCGACATAAAAGCATTTTTTAGAAGACATTCAGTTGAGGCCGACATTTAATGTATGGATATATATTCGATCTCAAGTTATGACATTTACATAGTCTCATGTGTTTTCTTCGATTGCTCTATGCCGTCAGTCCGATATAGACAAGTGAAATACCACTGCGATCTAGAGGAGCTCGGCCTTATAAAAGGCGAATATAGGATTGAGATCTGAACAGATAGCGAACTCTATAAAGAAGCTTGATTACAATTCTATCATTGGCGAACAGGTTTCTGATGCGAATTACCATCCCCATCAAGGTGCGAAGCTAATCATCAGATCAGTGCAATTTTCCCTGAGATCCGTGTACATTTCTTATGGTTCTGTGATCTCAGAAATGTGCGAACAGGTTCGGACTTAAGTGTGAACTAGTCAGATTTGTAGAGTGTGATCAGCACATGTGAATTGAGGTCTTCATTGCTACGAAAACATTATCAGCCTTGCATCCTTCTCAGGTGTGATCTAGAGCTTGACATTTGTTCATTAGTCTTGTATTAAGACTTCATTGTAAACTGTAATCTACTACTGTTGAATCAAATAATAAGAGAGATCTTTGTTGCTGGGTCTTTCTCCCTCAAGAGGAGGGTTTTCCCAGGGTACTTGCTGAGTTATCTTGTCTAGTTTTGCTTTAATGTTCTGTGCATTTACTTCTGATCACCTAATTTAACAAAATACTCATTCTTACAATGGAAAACTATAACTTTTATTTGAATGCTTCTACAAAAAACAACTGTAACTAATAGGAAACCTGATATAAATGCCCAAACTGCTGACCCAAGTACTGTAGCGCACTGTTCACAGGTACTGTAGCACACTGTTCACGGGCGCTGTAGCAGCAAACAAACCTCTAAAAATAATCCCTTTCAATCTGAAAATGAACTGCAACTCCAGTCTCTTAAATCTGATCCAAACTTCACCAAATTCATCCAATTGAAATCCAAATAGAGCCTCTGATTGAGACCCTCCAAAATCACCAAGTTCACTAGGTATTTCACCAGCTCAAATGGTTGCTCAAAGAAGAAACTACGTTCTCCAATGGCTGCTGCAGGTAGAAACCCTCGTTCTCCAAGCAAGTTCAAACTCATCAAAATGTTCTCAAAATGCAATAATAATGAAGTTCAATCTCTTGCAAAAATATAGCCTTCTTAAAGTTCGAACTCCCAAAAAACTCTTTTAAATGATTTAAATGAAATTTGCTTATTTTATTAATTTGACTATTGAAATGACTTAGGGAATTGTGCAATAAAATTAATATAAATTTGGCCCCCTTTTCAATGATAAGTCGACCCTTCATTAAGTCACTTAAGTTATAATATAAAATTATATTATAACTTTATAATATAAGCTCTCAACCATTAATATTTATTTTAGCCAAATAAATATTATTAACTCCATTATTACTCATCATTTCTGCATGCCGTTTGAACTGGAAATTGGCATAAGGAATCTGCATATGACCAACCCCCTTTTGCTAAAAATAACAGGGGCCCATCTCTAACACCACTGACTTACTATAAATAGTAAGTTCTACATCTAGAGTCCTATAGAACTCAAACGAACACCAATCCTGCATAACTCTGACTACTGAAGAAGCTGCTCCCCTCAGAGGACCCTCTACCCATCCTCATTAGCCTACGAGGGTCAATAATAGGCAAATCTACTCAACTGATTGATGTCAACTAGAAGGGGACATCACATGGTGTCTTCTGAGGCTTATTATGCACATGTGTGTTATTTGGAAACTTTCATATTAACTTGCATCTAGGAGAATAATTCTCTGTGTAACTAGAGAGTTGATATCTGTTCTAGTATGGAAGTTGAATAGCTTTGGGAATGCAATTTTTGAGTCATAATATTCAGTGTATTGTTGGCTATGAAATTTTCTGAGAACTGTCTTTGAATTGAGTATTTGAAGATCTCTCATTTGGTTTGACAAATAACATTACCAAACTCGGGCAATTGATAATAATTCTTACTCTAAGGGGGTAGGGGTTATTACAGTGGTATCAAAGCCACTATCTTGCCAGCGTGAGGGTATTCAGCTACAGTCACATCAATGGCTAGATTGTTACCTACTTGCTTGCCTTCCTCACCAGCACAGGGAAAAGAGGTTAGTGTGGAGAAACAATTGGAAGACCTTGCTCAATTACACCAAAACATGAATCTTGATTTTTGCAAACACATCAGAAGCTAAATCGTGATTTGCAGCGTCTTGCAGATTCGTTGTCAAGAGAATCTCAACACTCTAATGATTCATCCACACCTACAAGTAAAGGAACTCATGTTCTATTTGCACAAAGAGAGTGTAGGGAGATTTGCAAAAATCTTCATGAAGAGTTTGAGAGACATGTTGATGTATATGAAGATAAAGGAAAGGCTCTTGTAATGACGAACAAATGTTTGATCACAACTTTGTCCAGTCATTCTTGAGTAAAGATTGTAATGAATCCACAAACAAGATGGTTGAAGTGTGTAATGCATCCCCAAGTGTAAGGGAAAATTCCAACGTTAACAAACCTTCTACACATGAATACAAATCAGAAAAGATAGTTCATGGCAGCCTTGAACAAAAGACTCTCGTATTGGAAGACTTGGAAGATCATTTTATGGTGAAGCAAGAAAAAATTGTGAAAGTGCTATCAAGGATGGATGATATTCATAAAAAATTGAAAACCTCATTCGGTCAGCCCAAATTGAGGAGAGGCAAAAAGGAATGGTAACTGGTATGTCTCATACACACTTGCAGTCCATCAAAGAAGCATTGGAATTCATAAAAGATGAATACTTGCAATTATTAAGAGATAGAAACATGGCTGTCAAATTGGTGGAGGACAAAAATAGGGAGATTGTTGAGCTTTCCCAACAATTGAGTGAGGCTCATTACTCAATGCACAAAGCAGGAAATCAGTTGTTTGTTGTAGCCACTTTGCAAGAGCAAGAAGTCAATGCAAGAGACATCAAACGTGAACAATTTAATTTGATGTTTCCAAGTTCATATCAGGAACAAGGAAAGAAAGTAGATATGTTGGCTACAAGTGAAAATAACCTTCCCCAAATTATTAAATAACCTTCCCCTCAATTATTAAATTTAAATATTTGAATTTGACTTTAGGAGGGAAATAGTGACTATATAATATTTAAGTCCCAATTTAATTGCTTTATGTAAATATTAATTAATTAATATTATTTGTAATATTGGCTTGAATAGAATAATATTAATTAATCAATAATTAATTCCCTTAATTTATTTAATGGCTTATGGCAAAAAAAAAAAAGCCACTTAATCATCCAGATTATTAATTGGAAGAGGACATTACACTATTGGAGATCAAGTGGCAACGATCAACAATAGTGGCTACAATTGAAAACTGATGAACACATGCTTATACTGAGAGGAGGGGAGGGGGCATCAGTATAAATCAAACAACAACAAACATGCAAGATCTGATAATTAAGAACACAATGAGAACACCAAATTTATATGGAAACCCATGTGGGAGAAAACCACAACAAAATTGTGCTATATATATATATATATATATATAAAACTTCTCACAATCTTTGTAGGCACCAACCTACAGGAGACACCAATCCCCTCTTTTTTTGCAGAAAAATCAGCAACCTATTGTTAGCATCTTGTGCAAAACCTTTCCGAACATAGGCGTGTTTACAGTCAAAATTCAAGATTTTCGACATGTAATACTCTCCAATAGAAATCAAAACCAAATCAATGTTGCTCCACGATTTCCTGAGAACATTCAAAACCAACTTGCATCATGTATTTTCAGTGCTTGATTTGCGTGCTTTCGAAGACGTAGAAAACATTGCAGTCAAGAATCTTGGTCAATTTGGGTTGCTTGCAATAGCTTCAATACCCATCTCAGTGCAAAGCCTTGAATTCGTAATTGCTTGTGTTAAGCATTACAATCCAACAACACAAGAAATCCAATTAGCAGATGGGCGTACTATTTATAGCCTCAGGACCGGTGATGTTGAGAAATGTTTCCCAATACCACCAAGAACAAAAAATTTCATCATTTCAATTGAAGAATGTGAGAAGATGTGGTATGAGCAAAAGAATAAATACCGGAAAAGAGTTGCACAAAAGTGGCTGAAAGAGAAGCAAAATACTTTGCCAAGGAATGTTGGGCATGGTGAATTTAAAGAAAAAATTGCAGCCATGATCACTTTTCTCAACCAAGTCACAGGTCAAGCAAAGGCAAACAAATTTCAGCCTTGGGTGTTTTACATCATTTCCCAGATTATTGATAGAACAAAACACTATGACTGGCTAACTTTGATCAGTGACAGTCTCCACCATCAAATGATAGAGTTCATCAAGGCCTACGAGTTCCACATGATCTCTTACCTTGTATATCTAATGGCTTTTCAAGGAAAGTTCAAAGTTTTAAACATCATTAGAACTTTGGGTACTTAGCATGTGTATGATCATTACATGTAGTTAGAGTTTTCAGAATCACAGCAGCATTACAGGCGAGTGAATGATGTATTCTTGATGCATACAATGCAAGATTTAGATAATGAGTTGCATGTACGAATTTCAATCGATGCCAGATCGGCAATGGCAGAGTGAGCTGATTAGTTTATCCAATTTCCCACATTCTCCTACATCAAGGTATATGGCTTCTCAAGTGATCTAGTCATGCTACCAAGATATCCAACCAACAAGGTGGTGTTTGTGGAATTTCTAAGGCAATTAAACAAAGTTCACACCTTTTTGTGTAACAGGCACAAGACCAATTTTAGTTTCCCAATTGGAATGAGCATTGATAGATGTAGATCATCAACCGATGCTAAATTGATGAGTGATGAAATATAAAAGTTTGATCTCAAGTTTCTTAACGAGAGACATTCATATGATCCTCACGGTGTCTTTGCATCGTGTGTTAGTCAAAATCACGCACATGTGCCTACAATTGAAGACTTTTGGGTTAATTGTAAAAATGAGTTTGAAGTGTGCAAGCGTGGTTACAGCAGATGGTTGATTTCTTATCAGAAGATGTGGAAGGTCTTTCAGACGACGATGGGGAAGCCTTACTTCCCATGTATGCCCGAGATCAGATCAATCAATGAACTGTTGTGACCTTTTGACACATCACCCCATTCACAATGGGGATCCCGTAATTTTTGCTTCATTTGGGTCCTTTCGCTTTGCTTTTGGTTGGTTTTTCGACTGTCTCTCTTTGTTCCGTCTGTTTTTCCAGGGATGTGCCTGTCTTTGGGCCTAATTTGGAGTGTTGGCTAAGTCTAAAGTGCGTCTTGACAAATTAGGGTTTTCATTCTTCAGGCCAATATCAGGTTAACTTAAGTAAGCGAGTTGAAGTCTGAGCTTCACACTGCAATTAGGAGGCTTCCAACAGTTTCCCATCAAATTTTCACTAAATTCTAACAACTTGCTATTTTTAGTAAGTACCCCATTTGAAGTTTTTCTATTGAAGTTTTCGAGAAACAGATTGTTACACCAAATTCAATACACTTCAAAGTACCTGCCTGCAAATTTTGAGTTGAATCTGACAACTTGCTACTTTTAGCAGTCATGGCTTCGGAAGCCAATTTTAGGATTTTGCATGTGTCCTTTTTCAGTGCATGTCTGGAGAATCTTTCTGGGTTTTTTGAGACCTTCGCGATGGTATAACATGCAAGCCGAGATGATGACTTTCAGAAATTCGGACTTCGAGAGCCAATTTTAGAGTTTGCATGTATGATTTTTCGATGCATGTCAGGATATTCTTTATGGGTTTTCCAAGAGCTTCGCAACGATGTGACATGCAAAACAAGCTGATCATTTTCAGGAATTTACTACTTTTAGCAAGTGCTCGCATGCAGACCAATTTTCTGGGTTTTTCTGGGTTTATTCAAATCTCTCGCGCAGTATGACATGCAAACACGTCTGGTAGTTGGTTGAGCACTTTTTCAGGCATTTACTATTTTTAGCAGGTTCACTCCAGCAGCTCCCCAGCACTTCAGTTTCAAACAAAGCAACATGCAACAGAAACAAGGTCAAACGGAAGTCATTTGTGGCACATGCAAGTCAGATTAGGGTTTCCAGTTTCGGGACTCAAAATGAGGGCTAAAACTCGAGAAAACTGAAAAACTGATGTATCCCATCGCAATCAGCGTCTTTCAAAGAATCTAGTGGGGAAATTTGAGCGCAATTTGAGTACTTACTATTTATAGTAAGTCACCTCCAGCACCTGGGCTATAAATAACAGGTCAACATGAAGCACTAGTGTGAACAGGTCAAACAAGTCATGAGGATCCCATGGAGCGAATTTCAAGTCAAGCAGAGTTGCAGAGGTCCTATTGTGACCTTTTCACACATCACCCCATTCAAAATGGTGACCCCCTAATTTTTGCTCCATTCTGGTCTTTTGGCTTTGGTTTTGTCTCTCTCTCTCTCTCTTTGTCTCTTTTTGTTGTCTTCCTTTCTGGGGTGTGCCCGTCCTTGAGCTTAAACGTTAAATTTTGGCTAAGTCTGAAAATTAGGGTTTTCTCTCTTTTGGCCAGTTTGAAGTCAAATAGAGTGAATAAATTGAAATTTGAGGTTGGCAATACAATCAACATGCCTCCAGCAAGTCCCCAGCAAAATTTCATCGAATTCTGACAACTTACTATTTTTAGTAAGTGCCTAATTTGGGACATTTTTCTCAGCACTTCTGAAATTCCAATTGTTACATTGCATCCAAGACACGCCAAGCTATTTGCCTGCAAATTTTGAGCTAAAATAACAACTTTCTATTTTTAGCAAGTTCACCTTCAAGAGCTGATTTTAGGGTTTGCATACGAAGTTTTTCATTGCATGTCTGAAGAATATTTCCGGGTTTTCTGAGACCTACACGGTGATATAACATGCAAAATGAGACGATGACTTTCAGTACTCAGCCTTCGGAGGCTATTTTTAGGGTTTGCATGTTGGAATTTTCTACGCATGTCTGGACATTCCTTGTGGGTTTTTCGAAAGCTTCGCAGTGGTGTAACATGCAAACCAAGATCAGGACTTTTTCAGGAGCCATCTTCAGAGGCTATTTTTAGGGTTTACAAGCAGAGCTTTTCAGCGCATGTCAGGTTATTCCTTATGGGTTTTTCAAGAGCTACGCAGTGATGTGACATGCGAACAGAGTTGGTCACTTTTTCGGGAACTTACTATTTTTAGTAGATCCACTCTGGTAGCCCCCCCCCAACACTTCAATATCACAAACTGACCGACATGCAATAGAAATGGGGTCAAATGGAGATCGTTTAAGCAACATGCAAGTCATATTAGGGTTTCCAGCTTCGGGACCCAAAATGAGGGGTCAAATGCCAGAATTTTCGAAAACCAGTGTATCCCACTGCGATCAGTATCTTTCAAGCTATCCACTGGTAAAATTTGAAGGCAATCTAAGCACTTACTATTTATAGTAAGTCACTTCTGAAACAGGCTATAAATAGTAAGTCAACAGCAGGCGCCAGTGTGAACAGCAAGTCATCCCATGAGGGTCACACCATTCTAATTTCAAGTCAAACGAAGTTGGGTAAGTCATGAAATTGGGCAGTTACTATAAATATGCTATAAATAGCAAGTCAACACGAGATGGCAATGTGAACAAATCACCTTGATCATGAAGATCCTATGGCGCGAATTTCAAATCAATCCAAGCTTCAAAGGTATGAAAATCAATGGGCTTACTAAATATAGTAAATCAGGGGCGAGCAAACTGAGAATTGCCTAAGTCTGAGAAATTTCCTTCACCCCCTATGAAATGCGCCCAAGGTAAAGGTAGCAGAAGGATGGAAATTTTCAAATGTTGATAAATCCTGCTCAGCCCCGAAAATGCGCCCTCAAGGAGAAGAAGCCATGAAAAAATTTCTAAGTCTAAAGTAAAATCATCCTCCTACCCCAAAATGTGCCCAACTTCAGAAAGGATGAAGAAAAAAAAAAAATCTAAATGTTGGCTTATTCCTACAGGACCCTCAAAATGCGCCCTCAGCTTGAGAAGGTGATGGAAAAATTCTAAGCATTTGAAAACTTCCTGCAGACCCCCTCAAATGCGCACAAACATGTTGGAGGTGTTGGCTTCTTGAAAAATATTCTAAGTGTTTCTAAATTCCTCCTCCAAACCTAAAATGCGCCCAAGGAAAGAGAGAGGGTGAGAAAATTTCTAAAGCAAAAGTTAAATCCTCCTTGACCCTCAAAATGCGCCCATGTTAGGTGTGAAGCCAAGACAAGTTTCAAAAAGGCGTTGAAGTCAAACTTCCTTCACCACCCCCAAAATGAGCCCAAAGTACAAGGTGGGTGGAGTAAAAGTAGCTAAGGCGTGGGTAAATTCTCCTAAACATGCTAAATGTGCCCAAGTGCAAGGTGAAGATGGATGAAAAAAGTTACCAAGGCGTTGAGTTATTCTTGCAAGATGTGCTAAATGCGCCCAAGTGAGCTAGGAAAAGACAAAAGTGTTAAATTCCTCCTAGCGGTCCCATATGCGCCCAACTTCCTAGGCAATGAAGAGTGAAGAAAAATATGCTAAGTGTTGAAAATCCTTCTAGACCCCCTAAATGCGCCCAAGGAAAGAAGTGATGGTGATGAAATGGCTTAGACATTGGAAGCTAAATCCTCCTCAATATGTAAAATGCGCCCAAGGATATTGAAGGTGTTAGCTCTGTGAAAATTGTCTAAGGCATGTAAAATCCTGTAGAAACCTCAGTTTCCCCCTGACACTGCTCTAACTGATATTTTTAAGTTTTTCTGACGTTTTTGAAGTTTTGTGATTTTTTTGCAATTTTTGGTTTTTTGATGCAATAATGAATAGTACGGCTTTTACAGAAAATAATAATAAAATTCTTAAAAATTGCTAGATCATCAATATGCGTAGCAAATACAAGCTAGATAGAAGGCGTATCTTTTATTGACTCAAAAGATCTCAATACACAATGATCTGATAACATGCAATAGTAAATAATGAATTTTTATCATAAAAACCTGGTATAAACAGCTTGGTGAAGATGCACGAAATTGTACGGCTGATTAGATTCCTCCCTTTTTCCCTCCGTCTAGCAAGCTCAGATTGATCCAGTGATTTAGGCGCCTCATTTAATGCAAACTGGAACCCTCAGATCAAGGCGTTTCTTTCAAGCTGGAAAGTACGGCTGAAATGCAATGGTACGGCCTGTCAGAAGTACGGCCAAGTACAGCAGCTTATTTAATATGTACGGCCTCCTCAAATCAATCTCTAAACCTCTGAATATAGTGCGCCCAAGCTAAGAGATGACCTCTGGATACCAATACTGAAGAATCTCTGCAAATATTAGTTTCTCTGAAGTTCTGTAGTTTACTCTGAATGAGAAAACCTCTGTGGCAATAAATCAAGTGGTATTCCACACTCTCTGAATTGCTTTCCGTTGGAGATGGCTCGTTCCCCAAGGCAATCGAACACGAAACCCTAAAGTCTCAAGCTCAGACCAAAATTGATCAATTTCAAACTCAATAATCTCATAATGCACAATTCCCAAGGCAAAATCCACTAATAGGCTGAAAAGTGCGATTTGCTTGAAAATAGGGTTTCATTAAAATATTCATGTTTTAATATTTTAATGTTTCAATAGTCCTCAGCTGAATATTTCAAATATTAATCAAATGTCAAACTGGCCCCCTTTTCATGATGGCGCACCCCTCAAGGAAAACACTTAAGTTATAATATTAAATTATAACTTTATATTATAAACGTTAATTAATTAATATTTAATCAATACGATCAAATATTAATATCCGTCTGATGCTGACGAACTCGAAGTGATTCGATGCCGCCACAGCCATAGCTAAAAATAGCGGTGGTCCCACACCCTGCCAGGCTGCTAAAAATAGCAATTCTGCAAAACGTCTCCGATCGAGCCAGAACGAAAGACAACTGATCAAACTTCGCTGACTGAAGCTGAGCCAAGCTCCGAAGTGACCCTCTACCCAGTCTATCGGCCTACGAGGGTCGTGTGATAGGCCAATCCTGTCCTCGGAGAGATGTCACTGAGAAGGGGACATGACAAATCCCTATGGACCCCTTATATGCGCCCATGCTGGTGATGAGACTTGAAAAATTTTCTAAGGCATAAAATTCCACCTTCCTTAGAGAAAATACGCCTAAGTTTGATGGAGATGATGAAATTTTCTTGAGACATGGATAAAATTAGTAGTTGAGGAGTCAAAATATACCAGCTTCATGAGATTGATGAAAATTGTCAAGGCCAAGAAAGAAAAATACGCCTAGAGGTGATGAATAAGAATAAATTTGATGGAAAAAAAAAAATTCTAGGGTTAAAATTCCAAAAAAATTAAATGTACCCCTTCGTTTGTGGACAAATGAATTTGACGCTTTCTGAAGGGAATTTTCTTCTAGGTACTAGACATCTTTGAAGAGGAATTGATTTTAAAGTCTTCCACAGCTCGCCAAGGATTTTGAGATGAAGATTTTTGATGGGCACATGATTGATGAATTTCCTAAGGGGAAAATTTAAAAATTTTCTAAGGTAGGGAATAAAAGATGTTGTTGAAATAAAATGCCTTGGATGATGAATTTGAAGTTGAATGACTAGATGATTTTAATTAAAATTCTTCATGAAGGTGAATTTTTTTGAGCCAGAGATGGATGAAATCAAATATCAGAGCCTTAACTAGTGGAATGAATTTCTTAAGGGGGATGCAGTTGAAGTTAATATTTTTAAAAGATGATTTAAAAATGCTAATTACGCCTTAACCAGTAAAGAAGAATCTTCTTGAAATTCTAGGTCAAATATTCTAGATGTCGGACAACAAGTGTTGCAACTGCCAGAGGCGGGAAATTCGAATTCCTGCAGTGTAGTAGTGGAAATTTAATAAACTGGCTAAAATTGGCTTCTTCTAGAATTCGACTTAGCTATTTGAACTGTGAAGTTTATTCATTTTTCTCCATCAGCTAGCAAGTTTGACTTGAAGCAGTGAAGATTGTAGTGCAAGCTAAAACTTGGTGAAGAAGTTCGACTTGAAGTAAAAGAAGATTGTTGAAGCTGAACTTTGAAGAGTGCGAGTTTGAAGAAGCCTAAGTGTTGAGAAGTGGCTTAAGTGAAGTTGGCTGATTTTTTCTAAGTGCTAAAGTTGTTGAAGCTATATTGGAAAAAAATTTAAGTGTTGAAAGTCCGAAGTTGTTGCAGCAAGTGTTGAGGTTTGAAGATGAAATACAGTGTTGCAGCTTCTCATTTTCAAAAGTCGGCTGGCAGCCCCAATGTGATTTTATTTTCTAAGTTAAATTGCTGATGACTATATTATTTTTTTTTTGCAGAATCGTTGGAGTAAGAGCGACTGGCAAGGAGAATAATGTTGAATCCAACAAGGCAAATGCATCCCAACAGGCAGTGATCAAGAAGCTGAGCAAGTCATTCCTGCTGAAGTCAAAATTCTCTTCGAAGATGGGCAAGTTGGCTAACACGAATTTGGGCTCTTTCAATATGGAGGCTTTCAGAAGTCAAATAATGGGAGTTGGAGGCCATCGTCCTTCAATCACTTCTCACAATATTGTCAGAAGTGGATTATATGCAGCTGCTGGTTTTAAACCAGCAATTCAATGTCCGGAGCTGATTATGGAGTGTGCTAACTACTACAACCCTAAGCACAGGTCTATTGTCTCACCTGATGGCAGATTGTTTACCAACCTCACGCCTACAACTATTGGCGAAGCATTTGGAATTCCTTCATATGAGAAGATGATTTACAAAACGAGGGAATGTGTTGAGCGTATGTATGCTTCAACATTTGAAAGATGTGTTGATATGATTAACTCTCGTTGGATGAACAAGCCCAAGCCCTCTCGCACGAAGTTGTCGAGGCAAATAATTTCAAATGATCTGAAGCAGGAATACTGTGATTTAATTATGATGCTCAGCAGAGTTGGAGGCTGTCCCCAGGCGTTCTTCTTCGAACCTTGGATGTTTTACTACATCAACCTCGTGTTGGAAGGGAAGGAGCATATTAACTGGGCAGTAATGATTAGTGATAATTTGCACGAGCAACTCCGAAGTTTGAGGAGGACGAAGACATTTTACATGGGCTCATACATCATCTACATGCTGGCTCGTATGACGAAGTACAAGGGAATATCATACAAGGAGCCAATTGGATGTGGCTCTCATCAGTTCAAGATTCATGAGGTTTGTTCGCAGTTGCACTTGAAGAGCACATCCCATTACAAGAGAGTCAACGATGCTTTCACTATGCACATAATGAGATCACTTCAGCAAAGAACTCATCATAGGATCTCGAAGGAAGCTTAAGAATTGATATAAAGGTACGGTTGCTGGTCTATCCAATTTCCGAAATTTACTTATGTTAGGCTGCAAGGGTTTTCTTCATATTCGTATCGATTGCCCAAATACCCTACAAATAGTATCTCGATGATAGAAATATCTAGGCAACCCGTTGCCTATGATAAGATTCAGAAGTGACAGAAGGGAGGACTGGACTTCCCAATCATCATGGGAAATTCGGACGAAGTGTGTCCTTCACTACGGGTAGCCAGGGAAGCTAAGAATGAGCTTTAGTTTTTCCACTTTTCTTATCACACCAGCAGACAGCACTATGACCCCCACAGCAATATTAGATGTATATTGTTAGAAGAGTTCAGGCATAAGGCAAATATTGAAGATTACTGGGCAAGTGTGTGGGATGAGGTTGAAGTTAGAAAGAGAATGTTTTCAAGACTACCTTTGAGCATAATCATGGAGTGAGATTATTCCAGTACCAGACCAGGCGGACAAGGACATGAACGTTCTTCATCCAGATTATGAGGCAGTAAAGGATACACCACTCCCACTTCCAGATTGGTCGGAGTCGGAGATTGCCAATTTGGACACACTATGCATACCAGTCCTGACATTCACCAGAGGATGGGTTAAGAGGCATGTAAATAGGCTAAAGAGGAGTTCAATTCCTTTGACTTACAATTTGATGGGAGATCATAGGACGCCAACTACCACTAAGAAGAAACAAGTTGCTCGGGCTCCGGAGTCTCGAAGGAAAGAGCCAGTTCAGCCAGAGCCTCCAAGAATTGTGGTAGAATCACCTACGCCATTGGAGACACGTTCTCCAAGCATACAAGAGGTTTCACTATTTGCTAATCAAAGAAATATATTGAATAAGGAACAAGAATTACATAAGGCAAATCAGCCACCATGAAGAGAATCTATTGGCCTGTAATGTCCCCTTCTCAAACCTGATCTTTCCAGTAACCATTGGCCTTTTCTTTGGGAACCCGAAGGCTAGTCGGAAGATAAATTAGGGTTTCCTATTTTTGAGGAGGTCATTGCTCAGAGATGATGGATTCAATGGCGGATTCTTTCTGGGTTTTCAGAAAGCTTCGCAAGGGTATGTTCATCTCGGCATTCAGAGCATTTTCCAGGAATTTACTATTTTTAGTAAATTCTATTTTTGGCAGCTAACAGGTTTGTCTCAGGCAGTTGACTTTCCCTTTCAATTGACTCAAGTGGCGTATTCAGTTTTGGACTTCAGAATGCAGTTTTGGAGAAATGAGATTATTTCACTTAAAAATAACATTATATTTTAAATGTTATTTTATGACCTTGGCCTAGTCGAATAACTTAATGTTATTTTAAAAGGTGGACTTGAAGGGTGGCGCCATCATTGAGGGAATATTAAATTTATGTTGAAATTTATCAAAGTCCAATCTAGGCTTTAAGGAGGGCGCATTTATTTAAGTGAAATATTTAATGAAATCAAAATTAATGATGCTTGGAAAAGGACGCCATTTTGTGGGATTAGGGTTTTGACTTTGGAAAAGGTGTTAGGGTTTCAAGGAAGGTCAACAGAAGCTTATAAAAGACAGCCTTGGGGTCTCATTTGGGGATCTTTGGTCTATGCTAATGTTATGCTGCCGAATTGGTTGCGGAATTGCTTCGAGGAATGAATGCCTCCTAGTCTGGGCTCGACTTTGTGCTTGAGAGACAGCACCTAGTGGAGAGGTTCGATTATTTGAGCGATTTTATAGTAAGTTTTGCATTGTTGTAGAGTTATTGCTTGAAGTTCAGATTTTTGCATTTCATAACTTTTCTGGAGTTGCTGATTTGATACAGCAGATCCATGTTTTTACTCATATCTCAAAAAATACAAAAATGCTAGTTCTGGGTATTGCATCAATCTTTAAGTTTGTAAGGAGCGTTCATTTTCTCCAATTTATAGGTTTTAATGTTGTGAATTGAATTTTTAATGCCAAGTCGAATTCTTCAGCTGGGCCGTACCATTTAATGACATTGGGATTCGTGCATAATTCATGTGTGGGTTTTAGATCTGTTTTCAGTGTCTCATCTTAGGCGTCTACTTGGTTAAGGCTTAGTGCATTTAATCTCTAGTCAATCGGAGGTCATACGTGGAAGATATGAGCATTTAAGTCATTCATTAGACTGCTGTTTATGCATTTAATGAGCAGATTTGTAACAGAAAACAGAAATCAGTATTTGATCCTTGAAAGCATTGTGGTTTTGATATCACTATCCAAGATAAGAGTGGTTCTCAATGATGTAATGCTGATCCTGTAATTTCATGAGATATTGGCAGGCGAATGCTTCTTGTTTGTAAAACTGACAGTAGTACTGGCAGTCATTCTTTCTTGTTCAAATCTGGTTGTAACTTTCAATTTCAATTAAGTTATTGTAATAGTTATAGCTCCGCCCTATGGTAGCTACTCTCCCATCTTGGGTCAGCAAGCACATTCTGGGTGTCGAGTATTTCCAGTTCCAGCATTTAATTCAAGCATTTAATTTTGTAATCACTCCGTCATATGGTCGCCCCTCACTCCGCATTGGATTGGGTAGCACATACTTGACGTTGAGTTCTTTTCTGCATTTAGAATAGAAGACCCTCTGACCAATGCTCGCCATCATCGGCGCCATACTGGTTAGAGTTACAGCATAAGCAGTTTGTTTTAGATCCTCTGACCAATGCTCGCCATCATCGGCGCCATTCTGGTTAGAGTTGCTTTCTTGCACGTTTTGGTTTTCTCTTCTAACCTTAACGGGTGCACTGCTTTGTAATTTGTAAATTGAAAAAGGAAAAAATTTGGCTCGGAATATTTCATGGCCAGAGTGTCAATGCACCCACCAAAGATAATCAGCAGGAAAAAGATGAAGAAACTGCTACAGATACACACTTCCAGTTTGAGCTTGAGGCGGCTCTAGAGGATGATACAGTTACAGGACAGGAGGCCCAAGTTTCAGGAGATACTCAGCCCATAGAAGCCAATGAGCCTTGCCAAGATGAAGTTAGAGAAGAAGTTCGTGAAGAAGAAGCAAGGGATGAGCAGGCATTTGTTATACAGCAGGTAGTACCAGATTGGCTCTGAGACAGAATGAGGAGCCCCAGTGAAGAGGTTGATCCAATAGTAGAGATGGAAGAATTCTTGAGTAGGATCAGCGCGCCTCCAACAAAGAAGAGAGCTAGAAAGTTTTCGAAAATTTCAATAGATGAGGATGGTTCTCGCACCCTTCATATGGTTGTGCCAAGGGTGAGTGTGATCGAGATGAGGCTGTGCTAGAAAATTATATGATCACCACCTTGGAGTTAGGTCGCCCCACAGGAGCACAGGTAATTGAGGAGTGTGATAACTCCTATCAGATGCTCAAGAATAGATTGCTCAAGACTGAAGGAAAATACAAGAAATTGAAGAAAGAACACAGGAAATTGATAGGCTACGTGCAACATTTGTCTCATCCTTGTGGGCAGGAGAATCCAGCGATTGAGCTTCTAACCGAGCTGTCTAGAGAATTAGTTAGTGGATTGGAGGATTTGAGAAAGATGGCACAAGAAGCAGATAAGTGGGTGGCCAACATTCGTGTTGAGACGGAAAAGTTTATGGAAGATCTTGCTCATGCTTACCATTAAGGTTCCAGCATTATGGCACAAATGGATGTAGTTGATCAGGCCTGGAGTGATGCCCATATTTATAAGAGCAGGGTTATTCAGCAATTGGAGGCTTTGATGCATACTCCCTTACAGATGTTGATTGAGGGAGGCGTGATACAAGAAGGTGATAGATATGATTTTTCCGGCTGGTACTCTTCAGTTATCATAGGCCAAGGATTCTTTGATGCAGCACAGGCAAATTCGGCCAGAGTCAGAAAGGTCGTGAGGAATATTGTAGATGGAGTCCTGAACACATTGGAGGCTATATTTGCTAGGAGACTGACTTCCGAGGAGGTGACTATTGATAGTTTGAGTAGGCTGCCACCTTTCTTTTCAGAAGTGAAGACTTTTGTCCAGAATGACTTTGAGAACACCGCGACTTTCTCAAGCATTATTCAGAATACTCAGGACGCATTAGTTGGTTGGAGAAAGTCTTGTACGCGGCATGGGCAGGCAATTACAGTGTTAGAGTTCCAGCTTGATCATATTTCGTCGATCTCAATTCAGAAGGTTGAGGCCGTGCTTGCCAAACTCATGGATTTTGCAACCAAGGAGAACAGAAACCCCTTTCTGGATGATAACCTTCTCAAGGATTGATAGTGGACATTAATTACCTTTGCTATTTTGAGAGTGAGTGGGAATCTTTTAATTCATTTATTGTACCACTCCCTATTCTGGCAGTTTTTAGGGTTAGGGCTGATGTGGCTTAATCTGAGCCCTCCATTTGATTGTAATCTAAGTCGTCCATTGGACTTGGTAACCTATAAAAGGGGCATCCCCCCTTCATTTGTACCTCATTAGAATTAGATTAGAGATTAGAGACTAGAGCAAAGAGCCTGATAGTTGTAATAGCTTAGTTTGTTAGTATAGCATAGTTTGAAGAAGGAAAGTTTTCCTTTGAGAACTTTGTAAGAGATTGTTGTGAAAACTATCATAATAAAGAGACCTTTCATTGATGGTGAATTTGTCTTTTGTTATGAGCAGCTAGCAATATTTCTTCATCCCTTCTACTTCAAATAGTTTTGATTAGAGTAATTTTCATTTTCATGTAAGTAGATATTAATCGTGGATTGTGGTATTAAATCAAGGCAGCTTCGTTATAATCCATACCACTAGCATCTTGTTGACGGCAAGTTTGCCTTGTGTGGTCAACTGGAAAACTTTACAAGCTCAACTTTGGTTATAATTCACATCTTGGCATGCATCGTCTTGATGGTGTCTTTATGTTGAACTGTGACTTGAAAACCCCTTGCCACTCCCTTGAAGATTGCACCGACCTTGTGTAAGTTGTCCAACGTGAGGCGAAGCAGAGTCTGGCTAAAGTCTGTTGAGATTGATCCCACATCCTCCCTTAGTATAGAATTTAGATTTTCTAAAACCCTGCACTCATTTCAATTCAGTACAATTTCTGGTTAGTTTTAGGAAGTTTGTACTTCATTGCCAAATCATTCACATCACTCACGAAAAATCCCCTTTTCATCATTAACCTGCTGTCAGTTGCAAACATTCTAAACAATTGTGTAAGTCCCCTCGTGAAAACAGCAAATCACAACGAACGAACTAAGGGTATTCCATTGCATTATCAGAACCTTGGAGTTGAACGTACAATCTTTCTTACAATCTTAGCGTATGGAATACTTTCATCAAGAGAGAATGGAGTAGCCTTCGGATACTTTGTTCTGCTGATTGGTGCAGTCACAAAAATCACATCAACAGGTCCGAGAATCAAAGGTTTACTAAAAATAGAAAGTATGGGCAAACAGGGAAAAATTGGTTAAGGGGGTCACCTTTGAAAGTTTCCTCAGCACTCCAGATGCAAAAAAAGCCTAAGGCAAGGTTGACTGGCAAGAGGCCCATCAAGATGCGCCTAGCTTGTGAGGATGGATGGAAAATTGTCTAAGTCTTGGCAAATGGAGGCACACAGGCCTAAATGCGCCCTCAAATGGCATGACCAACCTCCAGATGCACCCAAGTCAAGAGATGATGGCCTCAAAATCTTCTAAGTCTAAGAAAATGGAAGCTCCAGCCTTGAAATGCACCCTTGCTAATGAGGGATGTTTGAAAACTTTCTAAGGGATGAGAAACTGGCAAGCCGCCCCCTCATATACGCCCATGTTGGGAAGAGGTTGATGAAAAAGTTTCTAGTATTGGAAACTAGAAGTACCCCACCTAAAATGCGCCCAACTAAGAGAAGTCAGTCTGAAACTTTCTAAGGCATTGAAATTTCCTGACCACACCCTCAAATGCGCCCAATGTGAAGAAGAGGCTTGAAATTTCGCCTAAGTCGTGGAAAATTTCCTCACAAACCCCCAAATGCGCTCTCAACTCGCAGGAGCACCTTGTATTCTAAGTGTTGCAAAACGTAAGCCAGACCCCCAAAATGCGCTCAGCTGTGAGATGACTTCAAGAAAGTTTCCAAATGATAAAAAAAGGGAAGTTGGACCGCTGAAATGCGCCCAAGCAAGGAATTGTTGATGTGTTTTTTTGTGACCGCACCAACGCAGAATAAAGTTGCCACCGGCTACCCTATTCTCTCTTGATCAAAGTATCCAGCACGCTAAGATTGCGAGAGAGTTCGTGCATTCAACTCCAAGGTTCCTTCAGTGCGAATAGTCTCGGTTGGCTTGATGTGATTTGCTGGTATTTCAAGGGGACTTACGAAATTGTTCAACAGTCGAGAAAGGAATTCAAATGCTCGAAAGGTTTGTCTATAAAGTTCTTGTTTCAGAAGGCACTAAATGTAAATGGTGTTGGGTTAAGAAGGCTCTAATCTACTCTAAGGCGTGGGACATGGCGATCAATTCTTGCAGACTTCAACCAGGCTCTGCTTTGCCTCACTTTGGATAGCTTCCACAAAACTGGTGCAATCTTCAGAGGAGTAGCTCAAGGTGTTCAGATCACAACTTAGCATGAAAATACCACCACAACAATGCATATAAACATACAAACCATGATCGAAGTTAAGTACATGATATTCCAGTTGACCACACAAGGCGCACCCACCATCAATGAGCTTGCTAGTGGTATGCATAAGCGAAGCCCGCTCAAATTAAACACCATATTCCACAACTAGCATCTACTTGCATGAAACAAAATCTATTTACTTTACTCTAAAATCCTACTTGAAGTAGAAGGACGAAGAAACCTCGCTAGCTACTCACAACAAAAGACGAGATCATCATCAACGAAAACTCTTTTTATAGAGAGAGTGTTCACAACAATTTCTTACAAAGTTTTCAAAGGAAGAACTTTCCTTCTTCTTCAAACTATCCTATCAATCTATACTAAGCTACATCTAAGCTACCACCTAGCTGTCTCTCTATTCTAATCTCTGATCTAATCTAATTAATTACAAATGAGGGGGGATGCCCCTTTATATAGCTGGCCAAGTCCAATGGACGACTCAAATTACAATTGGCTGGATGGCCCAGATTGTGCCACTTCAGCCCTAACCCTAAAAAGAGGAGTGGAGTAATAAATGAACAATTAATGTCCACCATCCTCAAGAAGATTCTTGTTAGTAAATGTGTTCACACTATTCTTCTTTCTGATTGCAAACTGGACGAGCTTGATCAATACTGCTTCAATTTATGGACTAGTATGGCAGGCACGTCCTCGATCTGAAACTTCGAGGTGGCAACTTCTTTTGCATGCTTGATGATGATTTTCCTGCTTGATGTTGTTCTTCAACTTTGAAGTACTTGATGGTGACCATTAACGCTTGGGTTGCCATTTTTTTCTCCATCCTGACCTTGAATGATTCTTCAGTTGTGGACTCGATCATTTCATCTTTGCCATCTACCTCTCGCATGTTAGGTTATCCCATCACCTAGCCATTTTTTGCAGCTTTTACTTCTTTCGAGGTTGAAATGTAGTCATGGAGTACTTGCTCCATCTTCCTTAGTCATCATGCCTCGCCCCGACGTTCATTCTGCAAAACAAACAAAAGAAGAGCATCAAAACACTTATAATATGAATCTACTTCACTTACCTGATTTTCATGCTCTAATCCTCGAGGTTTGAGTGATCTCTTCATCTGCTAGGGTTCATCTTTTCCTCTACCAAACTTCATCCTCAAATTCCTCATGCCTAAGCCAAATTTCCATCCCATCTTGTATTCTGTTTGGGCGTACTTCATTTTAGCATTTTTAAATCACCCTGTGAAAATATTAATTTAATTGCTCCCTTTTCATTTCACTAGCTGATGCGTCCACTCTGGTATTTCATCCAACTCTGGCTCGAGAAAATTGTTTTCATCAGGAATTTGATCAAAAATTATCTAGGCACCCATCTTCAAATTCAATCGACAAGGCATTTTTATGTTAACAACACATTTTATTCCTTGCCTTAGAAAAAAATTCAAATTTTCTTTAGGAAAATTCATTATTCAAGTGCCAATCAAAATATCTTCACCTCGGAATCCTTGGCAAGTCATGGAAGACTTTGAAATCAATTCCTCATCGCAGATGTCCGATACCCAGAAGAAAATTCTCTTCAGAAAGTGTTGAATTCATGTGTCTCCAAACGAAGGGGGTACATTTATTTTTTCAATTTTAAACCGTAGAAAAATATTTTTCATCAAATTTATTCCAATTCTTCTTCTCTAGGCATATTTTCTTCCTCTGTCTTGAAAATTTTCATCATCTTCGTGAAGTTGGCACCTTCTGACATGTCTTTGTCAATTCATGCCTCTGAAAATTTGACATCTTCTCCAACTTGGGCGTATTTTTCCTGAAGGTGAAATTTTAGTGTGTAGAAAAAAATTTAAATAGTATCACCAGCATGGGCACATTTAGGCATCAAGGAGGAATTTGAACTTTGCCTTAGAAAATTTCTCTCCATTCATTCCCCAACCATGGGCGCATTCCATATGTTGAGGTGGACTTACCTTCCAATGCCTTAGCCATTTCATCACCATCACTTACTTCCCTTGGCGCATTAGCCTATTGAGGAGGAATTTACTTCACTTAACAACTTTTATCTTCACCTTGGACTTGGCGCATTCAAAGGGTGTTGAAGAATTCAACACTTAGAATATTCTTTATTGCATGCACAACGCTCTTTGACTTGCCTTGACCCTCTCTTGGGCACATTTCACATAGGTAGAAGGATGGGTGCACTTTCCATGTGTAGAAGGACGAACACTTTCCATGCGTTTGACCCCTTTGACTTCTTCAAGCATGGGCGCATTTAGGGGTGAGAGGAGGATAACTTCATGCCTTAGATTCTTTTTGCATGCTTGATGATGAGGGCGCATTTGGCATGGTAAGGAGGATATTTCAAACACTTAGAATGTTTTCTCTTCTACCACCTTGAAGGCGCATTTAGGGGATCTTGCAGGATATTTTCATGCCTTAGAAAATTTTCTTATCTCCTTGACTCTAAGTGAGCGCATTTTGGGGGTCAAGTAGGACAAACTTCAAATTTAGGCATTTTTTCATCAACTTCTCAAGCTAAGGGCGCATTTAGGGGGGTGAGTAGGAAGTTCCTCAGACTTAGGTGTTTTTCTAGCTTGCTCGCTCTTGATTTACTATATTTAGTAAGTCCTTTGATTTTCACTCTTTTGGAGCTTGGATTGATCTGGAATTTTAAGCACAGGACCTTCGTGACCTAAGTGATATGTTCACACTGTCATCTCGAGCTGATCTGCTATTTCTGGCATGTTTCTAAAGGCGGTTTACTATTTATAGCAACTGCTCAGTTTCATGACTTCCACAACTTTGTTTGACTTGAAATTTGAATTTCATGACCCTCATCAGTAGACTTGCCCGTTCACACTGCGCTTGCTGTTGACTTACTATTTATAGCCTGTTTCTGGAATGCCTTACTATAAATAGTAAGTGCTCCGATTGCCTTCAAATTTTACCGGTGGATAGCTTGAAAGATGCTAATCGTAGTGGGATACATCGGTTTTCAAAAATTCTGGCATTTTACCCCTCGTTTTGGGTCCCGAAGCTGGAAACCCTAATTTGACTTGCATGTATATCGAATGACCTCTGTTTGACCTCGTTTCTGTTGCACTTTGCCCTGTTTGTGGTTCTGATGCATTGGGCAGCTGCTGAAACGGACCTACTAAAAATAGTAAGTCTCTGAAAACTGATCATCTCGCTTTGCATGTCACATCATTGCGAAGCCCTTGAAAAACCCACAAGGAATGTTCAGACATGCAAAGAATATCTCAACATGCAAACCCTAAAAATAGCCTCTGAAGGCTAAATACTGGAAGTCATCGTCTCATTTTGCATGTTATATCACTGCGTAGGTTTCTAAAAACCCAGAAAGAATCTCCAGACATGCATTGGAGAACTTTGCATATAAACCCTAAAATTTGCTCCTGAAGGTGAACTTGCTAAAAATAGACAGTTGTCCGTTTTAGCTCAAAATTTGCAAATGAGTAGTTTGACATGTTCTAAATGCAGTGTGACGGAGAGAACTTTAGTAGTGCTTTGAAAATGCCTTGAATTGAACACTTACTAAAAATAGGAAGTCAGAATTCACTGAAATTTAGCTGGAAACCTGTTGAAAGCAAACTGACGACAACATGAAGCTCAAATTCCAACTTATTCACTCCATTTGACCTCAAATTGACTAAGAAAGTACAAACCCTAATTCTACAGACTTAGCCAAAATTTTACGTTTAAGCTCACAGACATGCACATCCCCGGAAAGCGGACAGAACAAGAGAGAGACAATAGGAAAACAAACCAAAAAAAAAAAAAAACACAAGACAAAAGACCCGAACAAAGCAAAAATTAGGGGGGTCCCCATTTGCAATGGAGCGATGTGTGAAAAAGGTCACAATAGGAATGAGGTGAGAAAAAGTTTCTAAGGAGTGAAAAATAGAAGCTCCCCCTGTCAAATGCGCCCTTGGCAAAGGAGGTGCTAGGAAAAATTTTCTAAGTGTTCAAATTGGAAGATGCCCCCCCAAAGTACGCCCAAGTTGTTAAGGAAGTGCTAGAGATATTTTTCTGAGTGATGTAACAGGAAGAGGACCACCTCAAATGCGCCCATCATAGTAAAGTGGCAGAGAAATATTCTAAGTGTTCAAAAATAAAAGCAGGACCCCTCAAGTGTGCCCATGGAGTGAGAAAATGTGGAGTAGGCAAACATTGAAAATAAATATTTTTCAAAGGTAAAAAAATTAAATGTACCCCTTCACATGTGTACACATGAATAATATAGTTGGAGAAATATTTTTTGAAGGGAGATCTTTTTGTGGGTCTTGGATATTGTGTAAAGGGAGATGATTTTGAAACTTTTCATCCCTTACTTGAGATTTTAAAGTGGACAATGGGTGCCTAGTTGATGAAATTTTCCAGAGAAAATAATTTTTTTCTAGGACAGAGACATCAAGGTGTGTAATTTTCTAAGGCAGGTAATGAAGCAAGAGCCTTCATATGTGCCCTCAGGATAAAGTGTCAAGCTCCTAAAAGAAGATGGACTAGATAGGTGAATAAAATGGCTAAGGAAAGAAGATGAAAACATCAAGATGATATACGTCCCAGCTCACAAATGTTAAATGTGCCCGTGATGAAAGGCTATGCAGAAGGAAAAAATTGCTAGAGGAAAATGATGAATTCTATTTGACCCAGAGATCAATCAGACCTTGGGAATCAGAACATGGAGATCAGATAAGTGAAGAGATTTTATATTATAAAGTGTTTTGATGCTCTTCTCTTGTTTTGCAGGATGAACGTCGGGACCAAAGCGTGATGACTTGAGGTGATGGAGCAAGCACTCTGGGACAATATTACAACTTTGGAGGGAGATAATGTTACATGTTTCAAGCTCCTCCATGATGTCTTAGTTGCAAAGGGAGATATTGGAAGAAATGGCTAAGTGTTGGAATTTCTCCTCAAAGACCCAATATGCACCCAACTCAAGGAGGCAGGTGGCAAAGAAGAAATGATTTAGTCCAAAACTAGAAAATTCTCCAAGATCAAGGTGGAAAAATAATGAAGGCCCAATCGTTAGAAATCATCCTCAGGCACTTCAGAGTTAAAGAATGACAACTACGAAGAAAATCATCATCAAGCAAGAAAAGGAAGTTCCAGTCTTGGAGTTTCAGATTGAGAACACGCCTGCCATGCCAGTTCAAGAAGTCGAAGCTGTTTGTAGTCAGGGTGAAGGAAAATGGAAATGCTCTTCTAGATGGCGGGCATTAATTTCCTATGCTACTTCGCGTGTGAGTGGGAATCTTTTTGGCTCATTTATTACCCCACTTCTCTCTATGGCAATTTTTAGGGTGAATCTTGTTTAGGGCTGAGGTGGCATGATTTGGGCCATCCATCTAATTGTAATCTGAGTCGTCCATTGAACTTGGCCAGCTATAAAAGGGGCATCCCCCCTCATTTGTAATTCATTAGATTAGACATAGAGAGACTGCTAGGAGATAGAGCATAGATTGATAGTGTAGTTTAGATTGAAGAGGAAGGAAAGTTTTCCATTTCAATGCTTTGTAAGAGATTTTTGTGAACACGCCTATAATAAAAGAATTATCATTGCTTGTGGTTTTCATCTTTTATTGTGGGTAGCTAACAAGGTTTCTTCGTCCTTCCAATTCGTGTAGAATCTTAAAGTAGAGCTTAGAGTAAAGTGGGTTTTATTCATGCAAGTAGATGATAGTTGTGGAATGTGGCATTTAATTTGAACAAACTTCGCTCATCCATACCACTAGTGGGCTCACTGACGATGGGTTCACCTTGCATGGTCAACTGGAACATTATGGACTTAACTTCAATTATGATTTGCATGCTGATATGCATCGTTGTGATGGTGTCTTCATGTTGAATTGTGATTTGAATATCCCTAATTACTCCTTCGAAAATTGCACCAGTTTTGTGGAAGTTGTCTAAAGCGAGGTAAAGCATAACTTGGTTGAAGTTTGCAAGAGTTGATTGCCATGTCCCATGCCTTAGAGTAGAATAGTACTTTCTTAGGCCCTGCAACCATTTCAATTCAATATTTTCTGGATAGTATTAGGAAATTTGAACTTTATTAACAAATCTTTCGAAGTCTTGTGAAACCCCCTTTTGCTTTAATTTCTATTGTCGAACAATTACATAAGTCCCCTCGTGATACTAGCAAATCACAACGAACCAACTGAATCTATTCTACTACATAAAGGAACCTTGGAATTGAATGCATGATCTTTCTAGCAATCTTAGCATGAAGGAGATTTTGTTCAAGAGAGGATAGAGTATCCGTTGGGAAACTTTATTCTGTGTTGGTACAGTCAAAAAACACTTGTCAACACGAACACTTCCACAAATTAATTGGTCCAACAAAGAGAGCACTTCAACTAAGGAAAGAACTAGCTGAGTTATCAAGAACAGTAGGCTATTTTTGAACAGTAAAAGAATGCGGAAGGTAGCTATTCCAGTTGCAAAGCCGCCAATAGTTCATTCATCTCTACCTTCTTCTTCTAGACCAAAAACCAGAGTGAAAGCTATAAGTGTTCCTCCAAAAAGTACAAAGATCGATAGAATGTCATGGAATTTAAAGGAAAAGATGAAGTCTCCCATTGAGATTCAGCAAGAACAGCAAACACATCCATCTGAAGATCCAGTTGAATCAACACCACAATTTGAAGAGATGCCTTCATCTCCTGTTTCTCCGAGGCTTTCTCCCATACATATAGATTCAGAAGTTGATTCACCAGTTCACAACATCTCAACACCAATTCACTCATCAAGGATTGATGGAACTAGAACCGACCCTCCAAAAGAAGTTAGTAAAGACTCTTCATCTTGGCTTGAGAACATCTTGGGCAAGAAGAGGAGGAGCCTTCTTATCAGTTAAATTTTGCAGAACTTGATAGCGTCTACTAGGACACACCAATAAAGAAACTTAAAAAGCAAGTTCATATGAAGAATTTTGATCATGAGATTAACATTGAGATTGTTGCTGTTAGAACTCCAAATCAAAGTACAATAAACAATAATCATCTATGCATCAATGAGAGCATTTTTTATTTTTTTTTTAATTAAAAATATTGCAGTACAACATTTCCAATGATTAAGTAATCATTTACACATTACAGAAGAATATGAGATCTGATATCTTTTCAAAATAAGTACAAAGCAAGTACAAAGCAAGTACAAGAGAAAGGTTAAGAAATCCTCATCTGTTCAACGTCTTCCAAGACTCGGCTTGCCAACTGAAGAATTGAGGGAAGCATCATCTGAGTGCTTTACCTCCAACCACGGACTTATTCAGTCCCCCGAGCACACCTTCCTACTGGAAGGGGTGCCCTACCCTTCTTGCGAGAGGTGATGTTGGACTAACCCTCTAACAGCCATCTGAGCTCTAGTGGTTGAACCCTATCTAACTGGCATTGCCTGACTACCAAGGAGACCTTCCTACTAAGCCGGCATTTCTGGCTAGCTAGATATCTGAGTTACAAGTGAGTGTTAGGGCAGCCAGTGGCATCTACCCTACTATGGCCATAGCATTTGCACTACTGTGCTACTCACCCACCCTGCTCGACTTGGAAAAGCTTACTTAAACTAGGGCTTCTAGAGAAAACTTCTCCTTAACTTCCTCAAATCTGGACACCTGTCCTAGGGCATAAAATTTATGACCTACCTAGGGTTTTCTACCCTTCCTCACACTTCTTGGCTACCTGCCACGTGTGTCAAGAAATTCCAGGCTAGGGTTTTTTGCAAAAATTGCGTACCCCTTTTTAGCTCGCCTGCTGTACACGTATAGCTTTACTGACACAAACTATTACTTAAAGATAGTTAACAAGCCTCATATTTCTAAGAACCGAGAGCTTAGGAATGTGCCGTCATCACAAGTGTTCAACTGACTCTTCTGAATTAATTCTGTTAAGTTAAGGTCATATGATTCTTACAAAGTATACCTTTTACTCACTGACTTCATATTTGAAGCTGTCATAAGTTATCAGGGTGTTGCTGATTGTTAACAGCGTATATTTACTGTCACCCTTCAGTTCACAGTTTTGTTTTCTATAATATTTCCTGTTTCTAGCCATTGCTGCACAACAGGTCATGACTCTGGGATACAACTTCCCTTCACTTAACTCATTACAAGGTACTAATTACTGCTGTATTCATACTTGTAAATCAACAATATCTTCAACAGAATCAAAGGTGTTTAGGTACTTTATAAACTAAAGACTCTGGACACAACATATCTAACAGAATACGCACAAGGCAGAAACAGTTCATTTCTTCATTCTTCCTGACAACCAGCAAGAACCGAGCATATTCTTATCATTTAATTTACTATTCACTTTTCTGAATTTACTACTTCAGAAGGGTATTTCATTGAGTTTCCATACTTATCTATCAGAAATTATAGCCCGAGTATAAGCGAGTAATTCCATTATCTACATTTCAGACTTCTTTCACTGAAAGACTCAGACAGCAAGAAAGTGCATAACATACAGTCAAAATGTATTTTTTGAATCTATATAACTCCTTTGAGAGAGTTCTTACTAGCTCTTTAGTAAACCACAATTCGTGTTTTTTCCTAACAAGGAAGAATGTAAACAACTACGTGCCTGATAACAGACGCCTTTGTCCACAATGAGCTCCACAGATAATGCACGAGCGAGCTCCTTCAGTGTTTACAGTCAACAACGAGCCTCCCTTTAATGGAATTCCCGTGCCGTTTCTAATCTATCTGTTTTCGGAAGATAAGATCCTTCTGCCGAAAACCCTTCCTCTTCACTCCTTTCTCCCTGCCGTATCTCCCTTCTTCCGCAATAATCTTTTTACTAAAATATCTCCTCCTTTCCAATGGCCGTTCCAGGTAGTTACTAAAACTACCCTCGCGTTTTCTCTCCACCACGTCTCCATGACGCGATTTCCGGGGTTTCAAGACAAGATAAGAGAAAATTTCTCAGGCACTTGTCCGCCACTACCTCCCAAGAACACACGACCCAACACGATATAAGGAGATTCACTGGTAAATTTAACCAGTCGCGCGATTTACCCTAATTTCCACGCGTTCCAACTATCCCATTTCGGTGATCACAAGGAGATAAAACCCTGACATTGCATTGTGGCCACTTAATATTAACCACACCTCAAGGATATGTGAATTTCCAACCTAAATGTTAAAACTCATTTTCACCCGAAAATACAATATCAACATAATATATATATAAATGAGTTAATTTAATTAAAATTCGTCCAATATCCAGATTATACCTGTTTATAATTACAACATATTATTTATAAGATAATCTCTCTTTATATTCAAAATAATCATTATTTAGTTTCTTTCGCATAATAAATAATAATAATAATAATAATAATATTTTATTATTATTATATATATTTATTTATAAACTTTACCAATGCAAAGTTACTTCAACGGTACGATTACCGAACACGAACCCAATTAAGTACGTCAACGACCAAAGAGATAAAGAACCGGTTTCCAAGCCCTTAAACACCGATGACAACCACTCAGGGTTCACTTGACAACCTACGACGACAGGGTGCAGATAACTCACTTCTAGGGTTAACTAGATCCAGAGACCTACCTTAGCTCAGATGGCGATTCCAGGGTACATACAACATTGCCTCTCTACTCAGATGATACTTCCCTGCTCCCGAGCATTGCGGAACGTTTTCCTGCATCCAACTCCAACAAATGAAGAAGGATTAGATTATCATCTCATTAACGTTAAGACATATTTCAACCAACTCAATCACTACAAGATATAAACTTCCTTTCTAAGTTCACCACAGTATGAACATCTAGGAATAAACATGGTACATAATCCATTGCATTTCCATAGCAATAACATAAGATTTTCATCATTTATGCATAAATACACAACATTTGCAACATTCAACATTCAACATTCTTAAAGCAACAAAACTTAGAGTGTTTATGAGTCATTAGGGTGGGATGTAACAGTTGCACCTCCAGAGGACAAGAACATTGATGAGGTTGAGATTGATGACTTCAAGGTTGTCAAGGCTAACCTCGGTAGAAGCACTCGGCATACTTATGTGAATTTCTTTGAGGTTGTGGTAGATAATCTAAAGGAACGAGTGCTCAAGGATGGAGAGGATAAGGCAGCCCTCAAGGCTGAGATTCAGCAACTGCGGCAATTTATGTCCAATCTCCTTCATGGCACTTCACACGCTACTTTGTTGCTTCCACAAATTTTGGAGTCACCAACAGATCAACATTAGCTAAGTCAGTTGGTCATACATGGGAAGCATACGCGAGATTGGATAGAGGAATTCATCAACACGGGCATATTTGTACTTACAGAGATATATCAATTGAGGTATAGCGCCCATGATCTTCGCTCAGGGATCCAGGAGTTTGAGCAACATATGGCAAAAGTGAAACCAATGCATCAAATCATCATTTCTGACTTGACGACAATTTATGATTCAATTGTTACAAAAGAACATAAGAAGAGGATTTTTGCTTGGAGAGAACACCTCTTCAAAGTAAAAACCTATGAGAGAATATATGTAGAGTTGGTTGATAATATTCTCAAGTTCATAAGCACATTTGTTTCACGGATCCCTTATCAATATCTTCATGATGATGGCACTTACATTGATCTCGATGAAGTATAAACAAAGTTTCAGAATCTCGTCCATAGCAGTTTTGGTAGGGATCCTATTGCCGACAAGATGAATCATGTTGTCACAATGTCAGCAAAATTTGATAAAGAAGTGGAAGAGATGAAAGAATGTATGAGTTTGATTGCAGATGGTGAGGAGATGTTGGAAAAACAAAATATTGTTTTGGATGGTATCAGTGCTCTTGACAAAGAGGCAGTTACCAACTTTTTGGTGGACATAGTTTCTCAAGTTATCATTGAGTGAGTCACTATTTTGGGGTAGTAAAGATTTCCAAGAATAGAACTCAAGAAAAGCAGCAGTTAACTTGAGTTAAACTCGTTGTTCTCATTCATGCTTATCTATTCTTTGGAAATATCAAATGTAAAGTTGGAGCTTTTCCTGCTTTAAAATCAGTTAACTGATGTTAGCAAGTGGTTAGTTGTTAGTTATCTTTTGTTTAGTCTTAGAAATAAAGCTTGCATGTTGGCAAGTCTAGTTGTTAAGTTTGTGTATAAATAAGGGCAACCTTGCCCATTTCTTTTCAACTGTTGTTTTGATAATAAATTGTTGAGCCTACTTTTCTTGCAACTTTCTTATTAAGTGTCAGTTCACTTTGTGTCAGTGTAATTTGGTTTGATCGCATATTGTAAGCCTACCTTTGCTACAATCTGCTATCCCAAAAGTGTATTTACTGTTAGAATTTAAAGAAATTTCATGCCTATTTTCTGCTGATCTATTGTCTCAATTTCTTTTAGTATTTTATCTTATGTGTTTTGCTTGTATAATCTCTATTTCAGCTAACATCTTATAAGTACAATGAATCTTCGGGTGTGTTTTGGAAGTGAGATTATTTAAGCTTTTGTGTTAATCAAATCATTCCTTGTTTACTTATGATTCTTAGGCCCTAAATTTACTTGAGTTGTCATAAGCGTCTTTAGTTTAGGCCTAGTTGTAGTTGAAGTTCTAGAAAAGAGAAAACCTTAGCTATGACGCAAAGAGTTTTATAACCTTGTGCTCTTAGCTGAGAAATAAAAAGATTGGCAATAGTTTATCATTTCCTTCTTAAGCATAATCAGCGAAGAAGGAGCTTCCCCTCCTAATTTGAAGAGAAATCTAACTGTGCATAGTTGTCCGTTTCTAATCCGCATTCCAAAGGTGCGAATTGAAACACCAACAAGAATCATTCCTGGATTACATAATATGCAATAATGCAGATCTGAAAGTGTTTGATCAGCAACTAAGAACATCAGCAATCTCTAAAAACACTGTAAGATTCCACCCTGAATGTCTAATTTAAGTCAATCTTTTGAATTCATTGTAGCTCAATAATAACCTCTAAAAGAGATTATCTCCCTGAATGCCCTTGGGTGATCTTTCACACCTGTAGACACTGTTCCGTAGTCACGGGACTCATCGCGAGTCTCCCAAACGCGGCAAGTCGCACTCCGCGCGACCTTGGCCGCATCCTAGGCATGCGAACGCAGACGCGGCCACATCCAATGCCGGACGCACCAGACGCGCATCGTCCACGCGAGTCTCGACCCTTGGGCGCGGCCGGCGGCAGCAAAGGCCAAAAACAAAACAAAAAAAAAAGTTTTTATTTTTTTTCACTTATATTTTCTATTTCGCCTAAAAGCAACCTCATTTCATTCATTTGGAAAAATAGGAGGAGAAGAGAGAGTTGTGAAGAAAAATAGGAGGAGAAGAGAGGGCAACCAGCAAGTTGTTGAAGACAAATCCAGGGTCATATATCATTTGGGGAGCTTCATACCAGCAAGGAGGTGCATTAAGAGCTCATTACTAGTGATTGGGAGGAGTTTGCATTGCATTCCAAGCCAAATCTAAGAGGTAAGTTCGATTTTAATTGATTTTTTTGTGTTTTTTTAACAAATAATTCATTGTAATTTGTAAAATCACTATTTTTTTGAGTTTGCATATTTTTTTTACAAACCCTACTTGCAACTTAAATAATTTTAAAAACCCTACTTTTGCAGCCACATTCATTTGCAAATCAAACCATATTATTATTTTCACAATGTCTCAAACCCTGGTCAGAAAAAACCTTGCTTGGAAACATGCTCAAATCTTTCCCGGAATGAAAAAAGGAGACGCCAAATGTTTCTACTGCAAAACAATATATCAAGGAGGCATAAATCGATTAAAATACCATCTTGCACGCATACCCGCCCATGATGCAGTGGGTTGCTCTAAAGCACCTCCTGAGGTTGTTCGTGAAGTGCAGGTGCAATTAAAAACTTTTGAAATGCAAAAAGAAATGAAAAAGAAATAGAAGCAGGAGTTGGTGAGTGTTGGAGTTGGACAAGGACTTGGTGCTGTTGGAGATGCTTCTTCCATGCCTCCATACCATCCTAGTGCTAGTGCTTGTGGTAGTGCTTCTGTTTCTGCATCAGCTATGCCTATGCGTACTCCTAGTGCTGGTGGCACTGCTACTACTAGTGGTAGTGGCAGTATTAGCATTGGCCCTAGAGTTCGTAAATCTAGGGTGGACTCATATTTTGTACCACGCACTACTCCTGGTTCCCAATCGGCGAGCATGGGTTGGAACAAAGGGCGCTGTAATCGCAAAAGGCAATTCTGAGACTTTTGGTACCTCGCACCATTCCCTTCCATGTAGCTGCAGAATTCTTTTTCGTTTAATTCTTTTTAAAATTTATATTTAAATTTTAGAATCTAGATGTATCTCATTATCGAATTCAAATTTAAAGTTAAAAACTTAAAACTTTTTCATTTTACAATACTTATGTAACTTATTAATTTATTTTTATGACATGTTATAGGTCACCTTTCTGGCAAAACATGGTTGATGCCATAACCATATGTGGGGCGGGGTTCAAAGCCCCTAGTGAAGATGAATTAAAGGGCCCACTTTTGACTCAAAAGGTGGTAGATGTGAAAGCACAATTAAGAGCAACGCAAGCAGTGGAGCATGATTGGTTGCACCATCATGACTGATGGTTGGACTGATAGGAGAAATAGGACGCTGCTTAATTTCCTAGTTTCCTCCGGAGGTAATTGTACTTCCTTCAATGCATTGGAATTTGAATTTTATTTAGTGATTAATAATTTAATATGGCTGATTTATGTTTTTTAATTTATTGAATAATTGGTTTTGCTTATTTTTTCAGGTGACACCGTCTTCATGAAGTCCATTGATGCTTTTGCCCAAATCAAAAATGCCACATACCTGTGTGAGGCTATAGAGGAGGTGATAGCTGATGTGGGGGAAGAGAATGTAGTGCAAGTGGTGACAGACAATGCAGCAAATTATGTTGCTGGTAGATTAGTAGATTATTTTGGACTCCATGGCCACCCATTGCATTGACCTCATGTTGGAGGATCTTGGGAAGCTCCCATGGATCAAAACATGTGTGGAAGCAGCAAAAAACATATGCAAATTTGTATACAACCACACATGGGTGCTTAACCTTATGAGGCAATACACGGGGTTGAGGGAGTTGTTTCGTCCTGGCATCACCATGTTTGCAACAAATTTTATCACAATGCAATCCTTGATTCGGTCAAGGGCAGCTTTGAGGCGCATGTTTACTAGTGAGGAGTGGTATTCCTCATCCTTTTCTACAAGCACTGCAGGGATTGTTGTGGCTGATTGCATTTTTGATGAGCAAGGGTTTTGGACACCAATGGACGAGATTATAAAGGTAAAATTTAATTATTTATTATGTTTTAATTTTTAATCATATCTTACTTTTATTTGTTTATTTTCATTCACACTTATTTGTGAAACATGTTTGCATTTTGCAGTTTATTGAGCCCTTGCTAGTTCTCCTACGAGTTGCAGATGGGGAGAAGCCCGCAATGGGCTACATATATGAGGGCATGGATAGGGCCAAAGAGGCCATTAGATCAGTCTATGGTGGAGTTGAGGAGAAGTATCGTCCCATTTGGGATATCATTGATAGGAGATGGCAAAACCAACTTCATAGGCCCATCCATGCAGCCGCATGTTTCCTGAATCCAGCCTTCCAATTCCACCGTGATCTCCGTGCAGATAGAGAAATTCTTAGTGGGCTTTACACGACGATAGAGCGGATGTTGTCCGTTGTTACTACACAGGTGGTGCAAGAGATAGATGCCTTCACTAAGGCACAAGGAGACTTCTTTGCATGTCAAATGTGCAAAGATAATAGGACAACATTAGTGCCAGATAAAAAATATATTTAAGGGCATAATTTTCATCTTTTTATATTATAATTTATTATTAAATGTTGAACTTGAACTTGAAACTTGAAATGAGATTGATTTTGTTTCTTTTTCTCATCTCAGAGTACGGGTGGAATATGTTTGGTTCTGATACAATCGATCCTGCAAAATATTGCCATTCAGATATTGAGCCAACCATGCAGCCATCTGGTTGTGAGCCAATTGAGTATGTTTGAGCACATACACTCCAAGAAGCTAATAGATTGACAGTGGAGAGGATGAATGACTTGGTATATGTTCATTACAACCTTCGGCTCAGATACAGGAAGCTTTTTGACCATGACAAAACCCCGATCAGTCTAGAGGAGGTTGATCCACAGTCTGAGTGGATCACTGAGGCTACAGATGCAGTCTTTAGTGACGAGGACCTTGATTGGGTGGACCAGGCAGAGAGAGAGGCCGAGGTTGTAGCCATGGCTGAGGAGGAGGCTAGAGCACAAGGAGACATAGTTGTTGTTGGTGAGAGTGGCATAGAGAGTCAGACTATGGCTGCAGCTGCAACATCATCCAGGGCCCTTAGACGCCTTCGTAGGAAGGATGTTGGCTCCACTATGCCATAGGGCATAGAGTCATAGACTTATAGCCATTGTAATACTTTTGATATTTCATATTTGTATGGAACATTTGATGTCATGGATTTCATATTCCATGAGTTTTGTCTACATTTGACTAATTTTATATATCTAAGTATGTTATTTCCTTCAGCAGGCCAACTACAATTTGTGTACTTTATACTTATGTAATCGTTGTATACTTGTGCATGTGATCAAATTTGCTTTTATTTGTGTTGTATTCAATAAAGGGTGCTTGAAACAAGTTTTAAATCCTTCAAAAGCTCTAAATTTCTAGGGTTTTTTCAACTTTTTTTCATTTTGCCGCGTCCGCGCCGCGTCCGAGTCCCGCGCCGAGTTTCCCTCGCCGAGTCTGAGCCGCATCTGAGTCTCGTTACTATGCACTGTTCTTTCTGAGGGTTTTCATCCTCAAAAAACTTCAATCTTCAAAACCAGCAAACCCTTGCTCAGTTTCTCTAATTTGCGCAAGTTTCAATAAAATGATCAATGATAATGAAAAAGCAAATGCTTTTTGCTTTTTATACTCTCCAAATCCCCACTTGACCAAATAATTAAATATGTATTTGCTTTAGATGCTTTTAATGCATTTGGCTTTTTTTTAATATAATAAATTAATAAAGCATCATTAAATATAACACTTTATTAATTTCCATTTAACTCTTTATATCACCTTTTAATAAAGTAGTCATTAAATATTAATATAATTAAAGTCAATTAACTTTAATAATATAAATAAATCATTAATCCTCAATAATTACCCAACACCAGCTCAAAAGAGTGATCCAATCATATTTTCTGGATGTAGGCATGATGATGACTGATCCAGGCATGATTTACTATAAATAGTAATTATAGGCAATATGACCAAGTGACTTACTATAAATAGTAAGTGTGGGAGAAGTCGACCTGGATGACCTCCAAAAGGCCCACCACCAAAACACTGAGTCACTAAGTAGAAGAAATGCTGAAATAAACATCAAAACCCCACTGAGGAACCACAAATTACCCTCAGAACAGTCCCCTAAACATCCCATTAGCCTATAGGGACCAATTAGTAAGCTAACCACTGCAAAGATACAAATCCCAGAAAAAAGGTGACATTACAATCCACCCACCCCAAGATTGCTTGTCTCCAAGAAATCCTCACCTAAACAACTAGGCCTATCCTAAATGCGGGGATCCCAAACCAGTCTATAAAATGCTCTATCAAGACTACACTGCAACCACTGGAGAAAAATAGAGCTAAACTTGGGAGCCCTGTTAATCACTGTCTAAAGAAGAAGCAAACTACCAAGCATAGTAGATCTTGAAGCCTGCAACCCAAAACCTGTTGACCTCTACTGCACGACTCTAATATAGTCTTCACCAAGCTGAAGATGGTGAAGTAACAGAATGTAATAAACTCCATGTGTCATAATCCTCCATGGGTGTACTCCACCTGGATCCCATGGACAAATTTGGAATTTGTCCTTTCTATCTCCTAATGGCTCCTACTACACCAATCTAACTACACTAGGAATGCCCAATCGCTCAAAATATGCCTCTATATCATGTATCCAATAGTATGATTATCTTGTAGAAGCAGCTCAAAATATCTGTAAGATTTGTCCCCTTCATCCATAGAAGGAAACACCTCATACCAACCATCCATCTCACACTTGTGTGTCTTTTCAATCATAGTAAAATCAAATGTGAGTGGGTTGAATGTAAAGCTATATGTGCACCGCACAATGTACACACTGTGGAATGCATCAAAAAGCCCTGTCGGAAGTCTTGATCTAGTACTAGGATCCCAAGTCCAACGATTGTCACCCAACTCCATATAGGATCAGAAAGAGGGCCATCATCCAACTCAAAGAGTGGATTATCAGAAGACAAATCAACATCAACCCCAAACAATGGATTATTAACAAACTGTAAACTATCTTCTTGCTGATCTGAATTGTCCCTTTTTGAATTTTTGGGGCAATGGACAAGATCTTAAGGGGATAATAAGTTATTTTTGGAGCAGAATCATAAAACATGTTGGAAAGAGTATTTGAGCAGACTTACATGGCATATTTGAGCAAACTTACAAAGAAGATTTGAGCAAACATATGAGCAGAATAATAAGAGATACATGAGAGATTTCAAGGCAAATTTATAAAGAATGTTAGAGGAGAAGAGTTTTGGGCAAACTTTTGAAGGAGGTTTTCAAAGAAGACAAAGACTTTGTTGTGTTGAGGTTGGTGCCTCTAGTATGTTGGTGCCTACAAATTCAGAGGTGGGAGTTGGTGCTTCTAGTGGATTGGTGCTCACAAATTGAACGAGGGGTTGGTGCCTCTAGAATTTGTAAAAAGAAGATTAATATAAGCAATATTTTTGCGGTGGTTTTTTTCTTGTAAAGGTTTTCATGTAAATCTTGGTGTTCTTGTGTTCTTAATTGTCAAGATCTTGCATGGTTATTATTGTTATGATTATTTAAGTTTAAATTGGTAAAAGTTTGTATTAGACTAATTCCCGCCCCCACTCCCCTCTTAGTATAATTGTGTGCTCATCATATAAGGCACCATAGGTTGCAGAGTTGTTCTTCAAAGAGGTGTTTAGGCTCCATGGGTTGCTTAGAAACATTGTTAGTGATCGGGACAGCAAGTTCCTCAGTGTGTTTTGGAAGTAGCTCTTCAAATTGGCAAGTACAGACTGGACACTAAGCACAAGTTATGACCCAAAAACAAATAGACAAACAAAAATAGCTCACAAGTGGGTTGAAGGATACCCAAGGAATTATGTAGCAAGTCATTAGAAGGTTTGGATCAAATGGTTGCATCTGGGAGAACATTGACATCACATGAGTATAGGCATGACACCTTTGAAAGCGTTGTATGGGTATGATGCTACATCTTTTGTAGATCTGGTTATTGTTGATTGTAGAGCACCTTAGGCTAGAGATTCGATGCAAGAAAATTAGAATATTATGAAGCATTCTAATAGAAATATCCAACATTCTCAGAACCAACAAAAGATGTAGGCCAATAGACACAAGACTGAGAGGACATTTGAGGTTGGGGATTTGGTGTACTTGTAGTTGCAGCCCTATAGACAATCCTCACTTAAGAGAGGTGCAAAAAATTTAAAATCAAGATTTTATGGACTCTACAAGATCATATAGAGGATTTGAGAACTTTCTTATGAGTTAGAGCTACCAGAACATAGTAAGATTCACAATGTTTTCCATGTTTCTTGCCTTAAAAAGGAATTAGGGCAGCATATGACATCCTTTGCAGAGTTACATCCATTGGATGAAGAGCGCAAGCAGACCTCAATTCCAAAGACTATCATTGATGTCAGGGAGAAGAAACTCATAAACAACAGTATTCTGAAATACTTGGTTCATTGGAAGGATTTTGCTATAGAAGATGTTACATGCGAAGGAGAGCAGATTCTTCAACACCCAAACCAGAAATTGCTTGAGGACAAGCAATTTCAGGGAGGGAGGACTATAATGTCCCCTTCTTCAACATAGGTGTTCAAGAAGGACCCCTTGGCCCATTTCATTCTCGTAGGTTAATTCCAGGGCTTGGAGAGGGAATATTTTAATTAATTAAACATAAGTTGTCTTGTATTACTATTTTCAGACAACTTTAATTAATTATTTTATTTAAAAAGATGACCATGTACATTAAAGTGACTTTTTAGGGGCCAAAGTGAACTAAAAATAAAAAGGGGCCACTTTATACAGTTTAAAAATAAAAGTTCTCAAAAGTTTGTAGGTTGAATATAAAAGAAAATCAGAATACCTTTGGTCATTTCATATTTTCTCATTGTGAAGTTTCGACAGCATGTTCAACTCAAATCCCTAGGATTGAAACCCTAAGGGTAATTTGGCTTCGAACATGAAAAATTTCTTCCTAGTAAATAGGAGGTGGATTCAGACAAGACTTGCATTTGCATTTAAATGGAGAAACAGAGAAATTGGTGCCAATTGCAGGTTCCAAAATATACAAGTACAAATTTATTGGGATTTGACAGCGAATAATAAATTTTAAGTGTTGTGTGTGCAAGTGCATATATATATCAGAGATTGTTGTGTTGTGCGTGTGAGTGGGGAAAGAATAGAAACTATGGTGCTATGTGTGCATTGGAAGAGGTGAACTAAAAATCAAATCTTTTTTATTTACTGCTAAGTTACCCCATCTGTATCATATTGTGACCCCAAAAGAAACTACCACATTATTGATTAAAAAGGGAGAGGTTAATGCATAAGGCATTATAGCCTTAGCACTACTCAACGCAGCCTAAAAGGAGACTTCAAAGCTTCCTGAAGACTCTAATGTGGAAGTTGCAGCTTATAGTGAGCTGTCGTACAGTCTACAAGTTGTACCTCATGTTTGGAGTGCCATTAAGTCAACAAAAGGAGTCAAAAGTATAAAATATGAATTCTGATGTGGATTATTGGCATTCTGCAGTGAGGTTAGAAATTAGTTCCATGAATATTTATTATTTTGTGATATCATTTATTTTGTATGGGATTTCCGAATGTAACAGTGCATAACAGCAATTCATATATTTTATCAAATGAAATCTGGTGCATATATTATTCAGTAAATCATTTTAAAAAATTGTTATCAGCATTTATAGTTGAGAAGATTGATTCTGTGATGGTAATTTATAATATTCTTCCAATACTATATCAAAATGCAAACTGCTTGATGAAATGCCTGCATAGTAAAATTGTGAAAACAGGAAGTTTTGGTAAAAAAAAAAAATTGGGGCAGAATACTACATAGGTTGAATATTCATTGGGCTGGGTAGTTTAGGCTGGTTGTGTTCTATACAATTTTGGAGTGGCCAATAGGATGTACATTTCTTCTACAAAGATTATATAGAGCTTGTTTTCCTTGGTTCTTAATTGTTCTTCCTTGTTCTTGTGATTTTGTTTTGTAACCCTTAGGAAATCTTAGCCAGCCATTCATTTGACCTACTTATGATTTGCATCAGGCACCTACCAACCTTTTGACCTAATATTCTTTTAGTGTATCTACTATCGACTTTCATTAAACTATTTTCATCATTCAAGGAGACTAAATAGTTTTTTCCCTTCTAACAAAAGAGGATAGGTGTAGCCCAAGACATGGTGATTTTTTGGCCACTTGGAACATTAGAATACTATCTTTCTTTTCTTTTCTAGGTCCCTCTATGGTTTCATCAAGGAAATATTCAAATGGCAGATTTCTAAGCATGCTTGAGCTGCCAAAACACATTCTACTGCTTCTTTAAAATATAACTGGACTGCATTATGTATAACCATTGATATTTTAGTCCCACTGACTGATTTTGCAATTTGATCACTTGAAATTATATTCTTCTGTCTATAACGTCAATATAAGTACTACCATGCAATGATTTAACTGAATCATTCCTTACTAAACAAAAAGATGCCAAAATTAACTAAAAATACTTCATCAGATACAAATACTTACAGTGGGGGCAAGTAGGCCGCCAAATATAATGATTCCCGTAATAAGTGAGAAGCATGTCGCATAATATAGCTTCAAATTTGCTGGGGTCTAAATGTAAATGGAAATATGTTACAATTCATAATTACAATCAATCTCTTCATTTCTAGATAGGATGTGAAAAGATCACAAACATTAAAAATCTATTATAAAACAGTAATTATTGGCATGTGGGAATTGAGCTCACCAAAGGAGGGAGGAAGGGGATGAAAGATGGAAAATTAGGCATCTCATTTTCCACTTCATTGTTGATGATGCCCAATTCAGCATTTTTAATCCTTTGCTGTATCCTAAGTCTTCTAATCTAAAACATACACAACAATCCACCCAAGACTTTAAAATAGACATATTATACTATAAATAGATAGGAGAAGCAAAGGAAAGATTCATTCATGTAAATCCATGTCATAAACTTACTATCATTAACAAGTAAGATTGCATAATAAAGCAGTCAATATATTCAAATTAAACTTTCTATCAAACATATGAAGTAAATTAAAATAAAAAATTCCATTCACACAGTACCTAATAGACAAAAAGACACTCTACTTCATGGCACTTAATGATATAATAGAAACAAAACAGCTATATTTGCTTAACCATCATTGTGTTAACATATCAAAAATATCATTTTGAACCAAAAGCATCAACGAGATACAGAAATACATCATTGATAATAGAAGAAAGAAGCACATAAACAGTTGTAAATCAGCAGTATTATAAGCTTTATATACTTTCTATTGATCTGGAATTGAACCCTTCCTTGTAGACACTATGAAGTACCCCAATACACATTCCTCAAGATTTCATAAGCTGAAAAAAGTCGAACAAGGAGAACAAGGTCTTGGAGAGCTCTAGATGGCTGTCATTCAGTGCTTTAGAGGGAAGGTGCATGTCTCCTACCATCTATGACCAAAGTCTAGTTGATGTGATTTTCGTGACCGCACCAACACAGAATAAAGTTTCCAACAAATACTCTATTCTCTCTTAATCAAAGTATTCCGCACGCTAAGATTGCAAGAAAGTTCGTACGTTCAACTCTAAGGTTCCTTCATGCAGTGGATAGTCTCAGTTGGCTCGATGTGATTTTGTTGGTATTTCAAGGGGACTTATGCAATTGTTCGACAGCAGGCAGCAGACAGCAGATTAAGGGCTTTCATGTAGTTCGAATGATTTGTCAGGTAAGTGCAAATTTCCTAATACTAACCAGAAATGTATTGAATTTAAAATGGTTGTAGGGATCAAAAGGTTCTAATCTACTCTAAGGCGTGGGACATGGCGATCAATTCTCGCAGACTTCAACCAGGTTTTGCTTTGCCTCGCTTTAGACAGCTTCCACAAAACTGGTGCAATCTTCAGAGGAGTAATCAAAGGTATTCAAATCACACTTCAGCATGAAGACACCATCACAACGACACATGCCAACATACAAACCATAATCGAAGTTAAGTTCACAATGTTCCGGTTGACCATGCAAGGTGGACCCACCATCAGCGAGCCCGCTAGTGGTATGGATAAGCGAATTTTTGTTCAAATCGAGCACCGTATTCCACAATTACTAAGTACTTGCATGAAATGAAATCTACTTTACTTTAAGCTACTTCAAGATTCTATGTGAATTGGAAGGACGAAGAAGCCTCGCTAGCTACTCATAACAAAGAAGAGATTATCATCAATGAAAACTCTTTTATTATGAAAGTGTTCACAACAACTTCTTACAAAGTATTCAAATGGAAGACTTTCCTTCCTTTTCAATCTAAGCTAAACTATCAAACTATGCTACTCTCTATTCTATCAATCTCTCTCTATTTCTTCTCTACTATTCTAACTTCTAATGAGGTACAAATGAGGGGGAATACCCCTTTGTATAGCTGGCCAAGTCCATTGGACGGCTCAGATTACAATCAGACGGATGGCCCAGATCATGCCACCTCAACCCTAAACAAGATTCGCCCTAAAAACTGCCACAAAGATGAGTGGGGCAATAAATGAGCAATTAATGTCCACCACCCTTCTAGAAGATTCTTGTTCGGAAAATTGTTCGCATGGTTCCTATTCCTCTTCTCGACTGCAAATTGGATAAGTCTGGTCGCCACTACTTCAACTCCTTGAATGGATATAGTGGGCACGTCCTTGATCTAACTTCAAGCCTGCAACCTCTTCCCTCTACTCGACAATGATTTTCCTCCTTGATGTTGTTCTTCAACTTTGAAGTACTTGATGGTGACCATTAACGCTTTGGTTTCCATCTTTCCCTCCATCCTGAGCTTTGAAAACATTTCCTCTTTGCCACTTGAGTTGGGAACATACTAAGTCTCAACACTTAGCCATTTCCTCCAAGATGCAACTTTTCTTCCTTCAAGGTTGAAATGTAGTCCTAGAGTATTTGCTCCATCACTTCAATTCCTCCCACTTTGGTTTCGACGTTCGTCCTGCAAACAAAAGAAGAGCATTAGGACACTTAATAATATAAACTCTCCTTCACTTACCTGATTTTCATACTCTGATTTCCAAGGTTGATTGATCTCTAAAACATTTCTTTTCTAGCAAACCTCGCTTTCTTCAAAGCTTTTCAACATCTGCATGCCATCTTGACGCCTTTATCCTGATATTTGAGTTTCACTTTAGCTTCACATTCTTCATGCCTTAGAAAAATTTCTCCTTTTTGAGTGCGCATTTTAGAAGACTCCTGCTTCATCATCTGCCGTAGAAAATTTTCATATCTTCACTCTGGCTTGGAAGAATATTTCCCCCTCCAACAATTTCATCAAAAATCACCTAAGTATCCAGCTCCAACTTTTAGCCAAGGCACCTTATTTCTCTTCTTGCCTCAAAAAAATTTATTTTGTTCTGCCTTAGAAAATTTTAAAATTTTCCCCTTAGGAAATTCATCAATCAAGCGTCCATCAAAAATCCTCATCTCAAACTTCTTGGTGGGTTGTAGAAGACTTTAAAATCAATTCCTCTTCGAAGATGTCCAGTACCCAGAAGAAAATTCCCTTCAGAAAGCGTCGAATTCATGGGTATACAAACGAAGGGGTAAATTTAATTTTTTGAATTTTAACCTTAGAACAATATTTTGCCATCAAATTTATCTTCATTTATCACCTCTGGGCGTATTTTCTTGCTCTATCTTGACAATCTTCATCAACTTCGTGAAGCTAGAGCCCTCTGACATATCTTTGTCAAATTTATTCATGCCTCAATGAATTTCATCTCCTCCATCAAACTTAGGCGTATTTTCTCTAAGGAAGGTGGAATTTAAATACTCCCATCACCAACATGGGCGCATTTCAGGGGTCAAGAAGGATCTCACATGCCTTAGATAATTTCTTTCAAGCTAACATTTTCAATACCCTTGGGCGCATTTCACATACTGAGCAGGAATTAACACTTAGAAACTTTTCCTTAGCCACCTTACACTTGGGCGCATTTAGCATATGGAGGAGGACTTAACAATATTAAACCACCTTTTCCTAGAACCGCCATCTTCAATACCCCTTGGGCACACTTCACATACTCAGCAGGAATTAACACTTCGAAACTTTTCCTTAGCCACCTTAGACTTGGGCGCATTTAGCATATGGAGGACTTAACAATACTTAGAATCTTTTCACATCCATCACCTTATTTTTCCTTGGGCGCATTTTGAGGGTGGAGGTGGACTTAAATCCAGACTTAGAAATTTTCATCAACAGCTAAGCAAGACAGGGCACATTTGAGGAGTGGAGGAGGATATTTTCATGCCTTAGAAACTTTTCTATTAACCTCCTGACATGAGGGCACATTTAGGGGTGTCTGTAGGATAAACTTCAACACTTAGATTTTATTCCATCATCTGCTTGAGCTGAGGGTGCATTTAGGGGGTCCTACTGGACTTAACTCCAAACTTAGAAATTTTCTCAATTTCTGCCAGCTTGAGACAAGGTGCATTTTGGGGGTCAAGCAGGATAAACTTTGCCTTACACAATTTTCAACCTTCTACCAACTCAAGACAGGGCGCATTTTGGGGGTCCTGCTGGATGTTCTTTAGACTTAGGCGTTTTTCTCATCTTCACCAGCCAGCCCATGCCTTACTATATATAGTAAGTCCTTTGATTTTCACACTTTTGAAGCTTGGCTTGATTTGGAATTCGCGCCACAAGATCTTTATGACCTAATTGATCTATTCACACTGCCATCTTGAGCTGACTTGCTATTTATAGCATGTTTCTGAAGATGTTTTACTATTTATAGTAACTGCTCAGTTTGGTGACTTCCCCAACTTCGTTTGACCTGAAATTTGGATGGTGTGATCCTCATCGGTAGACTTGCCCGTTCACACTGGCGCCTACTGCTGAATTACTATTTATTGCCTGTTTCTAAAGGGGCTTACTATAAATAGTAAGTGCTCCGACTGCCTTCAAATTTTACCAGTGGATAGCCTAAAAGAAACTAATCGCAGTGGGATACATCAGTTTTCGAAAATTTTGGCATTTTACCCCTCATTTTGGGCCTCAAAGCTCAAAACCCTAATTTGACTTGCATGTTGATCAAATGACCTCCGTTTGACCTCGTTTTTGTTGCACTCTACTCTGTTTGTGATACTAAGGTGTTGGGCAGCTGTCAGATGATCCTACTAAAAATAGTCTCTAAAAAATGATCATCTCCACTTGCATGTCACATCACTGTGTAGCTCTTGAAAAACCCATAAAGAATAACCTAACATGCGCTAAAAAGTCCTGCATGCAAACCCTAAAAATAGCCTCCAAAGACTGCTCCTGGAAAAGTTATGATCCTGGTTTGCGTGTTATACCACTGTGAAGCCCTAAAAAAAACCCACAAGGAATGTTCAGACATGGGAAGAAAATTTCAACATGCAAACCCTAAAAATAGCCCCTGAAGGCTGAATACTAAAAGTCATCGTCTCATTTTGCATGTTATATCACTGCATAGGTCTCAGAAAACCTAGAAAGAATCTCCAGACATGCACTGAAAAACTTTACATATAAACCCTAAAAACAGCTCTTGAAGGTGAACTTGCTAAAAATAGAAAGCTATCAATTCTGACTCAAATTTGGCAGACAAGTAGCCTGACGTGTACCAGATGCAATGTAACGATCGGAACTTCAAAAGTGCTGAGAGAACGCCCTGAATTGAACACTTACTAAAAATAGCAAGTTGTCAGAATTTGATGAAACTTTGCTCGGGAATTGCTGGAAGCATGCTAAATACATTGCCAAACTCAAATTTCAATTTATTCACTCCATTTGACTTCAAATTGGCTAGAAAATTTAAAACCCTGATTCTCAGACTTAGCCAAAATCTCACATTCTCACATTTAAGCTCAAAGGCAAGCACATCCCCGGAAAGGCAGACAATAGAAAAAAGACAGACAAAGAAAGAGAGACGAAACCAAAGCCAAAAGACCAAAATGGAGCAAAAATTAGGGGGTCCCCATTTAAATGGGGTGATGTGTGAAAAGGTCACAACAAGTCTCATCTATGGGAATGAAACTCATAAATGTAGCCTCAACAAGGAGTTGTAGCATATTTTGTAAAATTTGTATCCTGGTGGCGACAAGGATTTGCAAAGCTGAGGTTACAGTCTAATAGCACAAGTTAAAGATAAATAACATATGAAAGTATTACACACACACACACATATCATGACTGTTACTAAAGATTATGTTGTGCTTGTGCATGATGTAGAAATTTGGTATTGTATTTGATAAATCAAACAAAAATATGCAGCTATGGATTGAAAGGTGAGAGTTACAGACAAAAAAGAGAAATATACGTTATGCAGCAATACAACCTAATATCTGTGTTTCATAGATAATTATACAATTACATAGTTGATAATCGACTTGGGGCATACACAGTTACTCTAAGTTACCGGAATCGACCCTTCACCCTAAAGATTCCAAGTACAGGTACGTGTGCAAACGGATGCATCCAAAAAACCCTACGAATTCGAATAGGATGCGTGCAAATTTTTTTGGAAACATTTTTTAAACTTTCATTGACTTTTCATGGGTTAAAAAGTGAAAATCTAAAAAGTTAAAATCATTTGGCAAAGCTTTGATAGCATTTATTTGTTGCCGACACAGGTTTCTAAAGCCGTCCATTTTCAAAAGTTAGAGAAAATCGCGCTCACGTGGGTTTCTGAAGTCGTCTAAACGCAGGTCGCCGCCATTTTCCTCTGCCAAGGCAGGTCACAAGTCGCCCTCACGCAAAACAAACGTAATAGTTTTCCTCCACCATTTTCTGCTCACGTAGGTCATCGTTTTCCTCCGCCATTTTCCTTCCAGGTATGCTTCATTTTTTGAGTTTAATTTTATCGATTATGATAGTTTTGGGTTTTTAATTTTAATATTGTTTTATAATTTATATGATAATATTAATAAATAATATAATATTTAATATCATTGTTTTTATAAAATATAAATTTATAATATATTAATACATAGTTTTATTTTATTTATTTAGTATTAATTTTTAACAAATATTTATTATTTATTATTTATTATTAAACATTTTACATTTATAATTTTATTATAAATAATTAACTTTATTTTAGTATTTTAATTTAATTCAATTTTAAAGTTTAAACTTCAAATCTTAAAATAATAAATATAAATCTAGTTATTATTTTGTATATTTAATGTTAAAATTTATTTATTTTGCTATTTCTTATTTTAATAAACAATAACCAATAATTTAAAATTAAAATTATAAATATAAATTGTAATTATATTCATGTTTAGCTACATATTAAACGTTTATTAATTGTAATTTTTAGTAATAAATTAAATATTGAATGTTTATAGTTATTGTTTAATATTTTTTTAATATTTATCATTCAATATTCAATAACTATTTTTTGAATTTTTTCTAGCATTTGCATAATGGCAACTAGTTCTACTTCTATTGCTCGACCCACCTTTAAAACTGACCCAAATTCACCTCTATGGAAATATGTACAAATGATACAAAAGGTTAAAGGGGAAGAACATTTGTTTGGATATGCAACTGCTAGAAGTGTTGTCATTGATGTCAGAGCAAATATGAGAAAATGAACTTGAACTTATGTTGATAATCAAGTCAATCGGTGCATAAGTTGGTGATTACTTAGTATATTTTCAAAAGTTGAAATGTATGAAGCCTAAGACTTTTTGATACTAAACTTCCACCTCTTGATGACTTCTTCATGTTGTAGGACAAGTTTTTTTAATGTGTATGAACTAGCAATGAATGGATGTGTGTGTGACTCTTCACATTATGACAATATACATCGTAATGCTTCCTCTAAGAAGTATTATCATATAGATGATTAAATCTTCAGCATTCAGATTGGAAGTACTCAAATTGAAGAACTTAATAGATCAAACGAAGAACATGGAGGAATCAGGATGAAGGTCGAAATGGCATATTGTAGCACCATCGAAATAGAAGTTCACATAAATCTGGAAATAGATGATCACATTTACGTCTGAAAAACATGTGCAATGTGATATTTGATCACATTTACGTCTGAAGAACATGTGCAATGCGGATGTTTAAAAAAAAAAAAATATTAAACCGATATCTGATAAACTAAGGTGTGATAAATTATCACAAAAAAGACGCGATTTCAAAAAGCTTAAGCGACATATATTACAAAATAAATCGTGTGTTATAAAAAGGGAGGGAGATTCAATTATTTAGATGGGACGTTGATATAATCTTTGTTAACCTTCGATTAAAATTAGATATCGATTTACAAATGAAAGGATGCGAATAAAAGCTTAAAGGATATGCTTTTTAAAAGGACGATGTCAAAGGATACATCTCCTTTGTGAATAAACAGATCTATTCATCATAAGACACGCCTTTTTAAAAAAAAAAAAATGATGCGACTCAAGAAGATTACGAATGGTTTTTTTGAAAGAGCATGAACTGATGCGACTCAAGAAGATTACGAATGGTTTTTTGAAAGAGCATGACTCTTGTATTTCAGACTTAAATGAATTGGTTAAAGAAGGAAAACAAACTGTTTTGAAATGACACAATTTAAAATGATCTATTTCAGAAAGGTGCGAATAAGATTTAAAGAGACAAGTTTTTTAGTCAAGAGTTGCTTCTTTTGATAAGGTATATATATTCTTTTTCAAAATCAAGTCCAAGTGTGGTTGTTGTAATTGAAGACTAGTCAGATTCCTACCTCCTTGTATGGGCTGAAGGTGATATCTTGGATCACATAGAGCAGATTGGAGAGTTGGGCTTGTGCAGATCAGATTGAAGGCAGTCTCACTTCCATCAAGTCAAGGTTTTTGTGCCTTGCATTAGGGGTTGGTGCTCCTTGTAGGCAGGTGTCTACTAAATTTATAGAGGTCTAGATGTTCCTTGTAGGATATATTCTACTAAATCATCTTGGTGTAAATCTGTAGGTTGGTGCCTATCTTAAAAATTAATTCAATAAAGTTATATCATTTTGAGGAAATTGGTTCATATCAAAATTGATTGTAATAAGTTTGAAAAGAGAAAAATAAATAAAAAGTTGTATTTGATTTACTGATTCACCCCTCTCTCGCACCCCCCTCTCTCAGTAAATCTTTTGTGCTCTTCACAATCATTGTCAAAATCAGTATACTAGCTCATATAGTCGTGTGAGAGCCCATTTATGTGCCATTCCTAGACAAGGAATCGCAGTATGTATAGGAGAAAATGGTAAAGCGCTACATCCTAACAAAGTAGCAACATATATTAAAGAGCAAGAGGAAGCAGATGCAAGACTTGATCGTACCACAAACCATCCTTTTCTGAGAAGAAGAGGAAGTGGAAGGGGATCAAAGAGGCCCCCTCCTTCTCCATCACATAGTCACTTACCTAATGTTGTAGTAGAGAGCCACCTATTTTTGGATAGAAGTGAAGAAGATCCTGTTGGTGTGAAAAGAAGCAAGGGGCCATTAGAAAGAGCATTTAAACTTGAAGCTAGAAAGCTTGCAGATCAAGCCATTCCAAGATGTCTATATGCAAACGGTTTGGCATTTAATGTTGTAAGATCACCATATTGGCAGGATATGTTGAGATTTAGACTCCCCATCTCGCAGTCATTCCTCTATACATTCACTTTCGTCGCAACCTCCTGTTGCTAGTACAGACCCTTCCAGTAGTATTAGCCGAGATCAATCTTGGATCGAAGCTCAGCTAGGAAGGAAGAGGAGGCAGCCATCCTATGTTCTTAATCATTCTGATTTTGATGAGATTTATCAGGATGCGCCAAACAACAGGGTCAAAAACATGGTCCACGTGGAAAGGAATACTGACATGGAGATCGTAGTCGAGACTGATGTACCTCCACAAGGGAAGAGCTTGGCTGAGTTGGAATCTCAGGACTTCGAGGTTATCAAAGTCAACCTTGGTCGTAGCACATGCCAGACTCAGGTTGATCTACTACAGGTTGCTACAAACAGTGCCAGGGATAGAATATGTAATGAGCCTTGCTCAAACCTGACCTCAAAATGCTGATTGAAGGCTCAAGGAATTTCATCAAACACTTTGCATACAAGGGTCATATGACTGATATAAAATTTCAGTTTGCTGAAATGGCACTTTCCTTCACTTAACATCAATAAAGATACTTGCAAATGACTCTAAATTGTCTAAACAATGACCTAACATGAATGTGTGTGATGAGCCCTGCTGGCTCTCAGCTCAAAACCCTCAATTTCTTAAGTCTTTAATTGTTTTTTTAAGTTTTTTTAGAGAATTCTTAGTAGACAGAAGTGAAGGGGCGCAGCATATTTTTGCTTATAAAATGAAATTTAAAGCAAAAACTCACAAATTGGAATTACAGAAGCTGTTATTATATTGAAACAATTAGAATATGCATAACAGACATACCCGAGAATCTCCAGATATTTTAAATAAAGAAATGGCCAGATCTACAGCTGGAAATGGTGAAATCAAGCATGCAAGTACGCCATGACTCCAGAAGTGGATTCTCCTGCTCTGCAACTGGTCACAATGCTCTGAAAGGACAAGGCGCAAATGATAGAAGCTGAAACCCTCACAAAAAGAAGGCGTTTCTCTTAATTACTTCACACGTCTTTCTCAAGGCACAAAACCCAAGGCAGGCCGTACGGCCATGAAAGAAAGAAATAGAATCACTGAAAGAAGTCTCTGTAGCTGTGGAAAAGGCGCCACCAGTAGAAACCCTCAAGTTATTGCAAAAGAACAAACAACTGCAAATATGTAACCTCTGTCTGCAACTGTAGAACCTCTGTGTGAAGCTCTCAACTGTACTGATTCAGCTGATCTTTCACAGCCTCAAAAGTACTCAACACTGAAGAGTTTTCCGTTCTCCAATGGACAAAATGATCAAACCCTGGTCACAGGAGAATGCTCAGAAGAAAAATGCACAAGGCAATTTCGAAATAGTCAAAAGTTATGAGTTTCTATTGCCAGGAAATGCTTTATACCAAATGGCACGCATTTCAAGAAAAGTACGGCCTTTGCAATCATTAAAATATTTTAATATTTTAATATAACCCTTTTCAATAGTTGCCATAAAATCTTTGAGCGCACTTTTCAATATTTTAAGTTATTAAAATATTAAAGTCCCCCTTTTGACATTTATTAAGTGATATAAAATATTATTAAAGTCAAGGTGACTTTAATAAAAGGCGTATAAGTTAAATAATTAACTTAATCACTTAAAATTCCGTAATACGCTCAAAACTCAGGATAATCTCGTGCCGTCAGAAGCTGTGAACTCCTGGAATGCAAACGCTCGCTGTGATCCAAGCACTGTCCACTGAAAACACGAACAATCAAACTCTCCAAAAAGCATCACTGACCCTCTATCCAAACTGGCTAGCCCACAAGGGTCCAATAAAGGGCTAACACACTGTCAACTATGATCATGCCGAAAACAAGGACATTACAATGTGCAACTTATTTTGGCAATATTCAATGCATATATGTGACTGAAATTACTTGCAATATGCAGCTACAGCAACTAGTAATTATGACAAACACTTTGGATGCAACCTAAGATGGCATTTATGCACTTATAGCCAAGTGGTATTAATACAAACACTTGGTATGCAAAATTATAACTTTATTTATGCCAAAAAGAGAACCTACAACCAATTGACATTTTGTCAAACAATTGGCATGCATACTATAAGCTGAGTACAAGTGATATAGAATTGCTCAATGACAACTACAAATGACCAGCAAATTAGTATCTCTTATTACAACACAATGATCCAATACAATGCTCATCAATAAGCCAAGACTCTTGGCATTTGCATTGATTACAAAATATGATAATTGCTGGTAAAGAAATATGCACCTACAGCTGCAACTCTAAACTTTCCCATATGCAATAAAATTATTAACTACTAATAGTGGAACCTGATTGAATGTTGAAGCCCTTGATGATAGATGAAGTAGAAATCAAATTCCAAGCAAATTGAACTCCTCTTAGGCCCAATAGATGCTTTCACCCAGCTACCCCTGTTCTGCCTGGCAATATTTTAGATAAATAAATGCAGCCTCTAAGCTCTTCGAATTTGTTATGAAAATGATTGCCAACACCAAAGGAAGCAATCCCTCAAGTACCCACAAAATTATATCTCCTTATTGAAGAGCAACGAATGAAAATGTAATTTCTCTCATGGCTGATCTGCAGACTGAAACAAAATTGCAGACTTCAAATAACTTCCCAAACTCTTCCAAAAATGATTGCAATTAGCACAATGAGAAAGACTGATGTATCTTCCTCCACTATCCAACTAGGGTTGGTGTTGCACAACCGAAATTGGCACTTAACCAGCTAGGTTTGGTCTTTCACAAACGAAGACTGGAAAACAATAAGCTAAGCATTCAGCTTCAGCAGTGTAGTAGAAAAGTGTATTCAACTCAAGATGTCCAAATGCATAGCCCAAGCCTCTTTTTATACTTTTTCAACCTCATCACCAAGAGACTTTTAGAAGATTCTTGATTATTCCTTAAGTGACTTTATTATTTTATTATTTTATTATTAAATCACTTAAGTCACTTTTTATTATTAAATTAATTAAATAATAAGTCATCCCTTTTGATATTTTATTTTATGGGAATAACTTAATAAATAATTAATTTAATAACATCTTTTGATTTAATTAAATCATCAATTAAGCTATCCTCATAAATTATCAATAATTTGGACAACTTAATTAAATAATTTAATTAAATCACCATACCTCCAATTCGGGGACATGACAGAATACTGAAGGACGGAGAAGATAAGGCAGCCCTCAAGGCTGAAATCAGACAACTTCGTCAATACATTTCTAGTCTTGTTCATAGGTCAGATGCCATTACCACACTCCCACCGATGCTTGAGCCTCCAGCAGAACAATTGGCCTCTTTAGTTGATTTATGCTTGAGATCCACATTTTTTTCCTTTCAAGGTGTCATCTATGAACAAGTTGATGGTGTAGCCATGGGTTCTCCTCTCTCTCCCGTTATAGCTAACCTTTTCATGGAGCACTTTGAAGAAACTGCCCTCTTCTCTTTCCCCCTCAAACCTAGATGGTGGAAACGCTATGTGGATGATACCAATATATGTTGGCCACATGGTTTAGAAAATCTTGAAAAGTTCCACAACCACCTTAATAGTTTGCACCCTTGTATCTCTTTCACCAAAGAGATTGAAACCAACAACCAACTCCCTTTCCTTGACATTTTGCTCTCCAAAAAATCAAATGGATCCTTAGGTCGCGGTGTTTACCGAAAATCCACGCACACCGACCTTTACCTTCACTCTTCCTCCTACCACCACCCTGCCCAAAAGGCTTGCATCCTTAAAACCTTAACCATGCGAGCCTTTCGTATTTGTGATGAAGAAAACTTAAACCATGAACTGGATTATCTCTGCCATGTCTTCCTTTTAAATGGTTATAGCAACAAGCAAATCTCTCGAACCTTCAATCTTACCAAATCTAATTTGTCTTCTAAACCCAAATCTTCCCAACCCTCCTTTCGTGCTACCCTTCCTTACATTGAAGGTTTATCCCAGAAAATTGCTAAAATCCTTCAAAAAAAGGTCATTCATTGTGCTTTCAAACCCTTGGTGACCTTGCAAAATCACATCCCCTCTCTTAAAGACCCCAAAGATATTTTCTTGGATCCTGGTGTCTATAAAGTCGTTTGCTCCTGTGGTATCCCGTACATAGGTGAAACAGGACGATCCTTTAGAACCAGAATCAAAGAGCACTACGCGGACATTAAGCATGAGCGCATCATCAAATCTGCCCTAGCTGACCACTCCTCCTCTAAAAAGCACCATATTTGTCTCGAAAACACTCAAATCCTTTCCATTGAAAACAACTTCTTTAAAAAAAAGCTCAAAGAAGCTATTGCAATCCAAAACCACCCCTCAAACCTTAATCGTGACGAAGGTTGGAACCTAAGCTCCTCTTGGAAACCCCTTTTGTCTCACTCCAATACCGCCAATACACCCCCCTCCTAGTCCCCTTTGCTCCTCCCCCTTGCTCTCTACCCTTTCTTTCTCCCTGAGTCCTGCGCTCTCTTCTTTTCTTTTTTGTCTTATTATCGTCTTTACCTTGTTTTTGGTGTGTTCTTGTATTTGTTGTGTTCCTTTTATTTTTATTGATCTTGCTCCCACATTTTCTTCCTTCTTCCCCCTTTAAGTTCATTTTCCTCTTTTCTCTTTTGTTTGCATCTTTCTTTAAGTTGTTTTAAAAGTTTTTATTCTATCTTTTAAAGATGCCTTTTCTCTCTCATTTTTCTTATTTATTTTAATATTTTCCTTTTGTCTTCACTCATTTATTTATTTGCTTGCTTTTTTGTCTCATTATTAACCTTGTCTTCCTCGTCTAATAGGTTTCTATCCTTCAATTTTTAGCTTACTTTCCTTTTTTATTTTGTGTTCTTATTCTTATTGTGCTGATTAATTTTTACTTTTGTTTATATATGCCATTTGATTTTTTCTTATTCCTTTCTTATTCATATATGCATATTCATTTTATATTTATATATACTTTTCTTTTATATTTATTCATTTTTATATTCTCTTAATAAAAATCATCTTATCATTAATTATTGGGCTTTAGTTTTGGTATCTTTCATTAATCTTTGTTTTTTTCCCCCTTTTTAGTTTTTTGTTTTTTTTATTACGTCTTAGTTTCATTTACTTATGTTATTTTTTTTTTTATATAAACATATTTACTTGTTACTTTAATTTATATATATACACTTTATTATTCTCATCAACATACATTTTATATTTATTTATCCTTTTCATTTTTCATAACAATTTGTTTTTACTATATCTTTGATTATTGGGTTTTTGTTTTTAACTTATGTATCTCTTTTTCCTTTAGCCTTTCTTATTAATCTTTAGTTCCCTTTTCTCCCTAATTTAGTTAATTTTTGGTTTCTTTTTGTTACATTTACACACTTCTATTTAATTTATTTATCTTTATACTTTGTACACGTTACTTTCATTTATATATATATATATATATATATACATAATTTTTATATTCTTGAATTGTGTGTATTTTTATTTTATTCTTTTTATTTTTCTTTCCCACCCTTTATTTATCTGGTCTTGGGCTGCAATCTCTCATTCTACTCCTACAGCTCTCTTTCATCCTGATGATGAATCACAGAGTGTGATTCGAAACATTGATGCAAAAATACAACACAGTCAAATCCAGAAAAATCTTCACAAGAACAACTTAATCATTTAGTTGCATATGGCAAGCGTTTGGATGAGTGGGAAGAGGAGTTCGTTGCCAAAGGCCGTTCTATGCTCACAGAGTTATATCAGTTACAGTACAATGCACGAGAGCTCCGTCTTCGTCTCCAGGATGAGGAGCAAGAAATGGCAATTAACAGACCCCGGGATGAGATTATGATTGCTCACCTGAGTATGGCATATGAATCAATCACAGATGCAGAGGATAGAGAAGCTATCTACTCTTGGAAAACACAATTGGTTTTCAAGGCAAAGCTAGAGTAGACTATGGCGTCAAAATTGGCTGAGAGTAGAGAGCACGTTACTAGTGCACTCCGGTTTGTGAGGACTTTAGTATCTCGCTTACCGTGTCGATATCAGATTGAGGGTGGTGCCTATGTTGAGCTTACTGATGTTCAGTTAGAGCTCCAGGCACTCATTCATGCTATTTTTAGTGGGGAGACCATTGGCTGTAAGATTAATCAGCTTACAGTCTTGTCAACATTGTTCGATGAAGCAACCAGGAGTAGGGGCGAACTTCAGTCCCAGATCACAGCTGGTGAAGATATGTTGCGCAGGCATAGCATTCTTCGACAGAGTATCAAAGCTCCAGATAGTGATTCAGTTAACGATCTCGTTGAGGGATTGGTTGCTCGAGATCACGATCAGTAGACTTCAGTTCCTACCTCTCAGAATAGACGTTATACACAGGAGTTAAACTTGACGTTACCTTTCAAGTTAACTCGTTGTTTCATCACATTCATATCTATTCTGAGATTTGCTTTATTCACTTGGAGTTTCATTTAGGGTTTCCATTAACTGATGGTAGTGTTCCAGTTAACATGCTTTCAATAAGGGCATGCATGCTTGCACAAATGTCCATTTGTAAGTTAGATGTACCGGTTAACTGATGGTAGCTTTCCAGTTAACTGTATAGTTTACTTTATTAGGGCTTAGCAATAAATCTTGCATGCATTGCAAGACTGTAGTTGACTCAAGGTGATTTAAGGGTTCCTTACACCTTTTGATGTCTATAAATAAGAGCTTTTGCTCATTTGTAAATAACTTTTGCACGAGAGAGAAATATATGTTGTGCCTACCTTGCCCTCAATATTGCTCTTTTTGTATCTGTTCATGCGTTTTTACTATTATGATGAATTGTTATGCCACATAGGGTTTCATGCAATTATAATGGTGAATTCTTTCCTTAGTTAGATCAAATCTGTTTTGTGTTCAATAAACTTGTTCAGATTGAGATGATAGTTGTGCCACCTTGCCTTCAAGTAGAGAATCTGCACTTGGTTATCGTGTGTTGTTGTGAACAATAAACTTATTCAGATTGAGTTGATAGTCGTGCCACCTTGCCTTCAAGTTGAGAATCCGTACTTAGTTTATCGTGTGATGTTGTTTCCAATAAACTTGTCTAGATTGAGCTGATAGATGTGCCACCTTGCCTTCAAGTTGATAATCTATACTTGTTTATCCTCAAATAGTCAAACCTTGCTCCGTTTTCTCATGCTTTGTTTTCTTGAGGAAACTGGATAGATTTTAAGTAATTAAGCCTAGTTGTAGTTAGTAGTCTACGAAACCAGAAAATACTCAGCTACAACGTATATAGTTTTCGAGAAACCCTTGTACCTCTACAGCTGAAACAAAAAGACAGGATATAGTTTAGTTTATTTTCCTTTGCAAGTACTTTTGTCAAGCACAACGAGGGAGCTTCCCCTCCTAATTTGAAGAGCACTCATTGCGTAGTGTGCATAGCTGTCTGTACCAACTCTTACTCCAAAGGTGCTAGTTGTTACGCCAACAATGTTTATCTTTGATTTTTCCGAATTTTGAAAGAAAACATTAAATATTTAATTAAATTCAACCCTTCCAAGTTTTAAATTCATGGCGAATTTAATTTTGCCCATCGGATTTTATCTCTGCCTGGCGTAATTTATTTTCCACTAATACATCTCTGGCAAACTTTAATTTTGTCCAAGGCATTTAAATTTCTATGTAGTGGAAATAAATTATTAAAATATTAAAATATTTTAATTTATTCCAACCCACTCGTTTTGGACCCATGGCTATTTTGATTTTCTCTTCGTTTTTTTTTTGGCCAAAAGTTTATTTTTCAATTTTATTCCCAATTTCGTCTAGCCAAATCAAAATTTTAGCCATTCCGTCGATAAATGTTATGCCAGATCCTTATTTTTCCCTGCCATGGCGAACTTTTTATTGCATTGAGCTTATTTTCTTATGCCAAAGTCAAAAAATTTCTCGCTCAGACGAATTTTTCTAGGCAAAGTCCTTGTCTGGATATCTTTGTTAGGCGCAACTTCGTGATGCTTAACAAATTTTTTTTCCTTCTGGCCGAAGGCGACTTTTCCTTTCTCCTTGCCTTGTGCATTTTTCTCTGGCCAAAGTTGTCAATTTTTAACATTTTCTCCAGACACCCATACTTAGGCAATTTAATTTCTCTTCCATTTTCATGCTAAGCGCACTTCATTTTTTTCTTTGCCGTGGCCTAGGCGGACTTCCCAAAGTCTTTTCCACTTTCCACATGCCATAGCGAATTTTCTTTAGCACTCTCCTTTCAAACTCTTAACACTTTTCCTCTTGAAAATGTCATAACACTTAGCCAAAAATCTCAATTTTTCATCCTTTAGGCCTCTATACTTAGGCAAATTTTTCGAATTTCTCTTGACTAGGCACCAAACACTTAGCAAAAATTGTAATTTTTCCCTTTCATAGACCATGGCAGATTTTCCAAGCACTTGGACAAGGTGAGAGCGGACTTTCTATGGTCTTGGACATCATCTCTTTGAACATGGCGGACTTCCAAACCTTTTAGCACTTACCTTAACACTTTATCTCTTGGAAATGTTACAACACTTAGCCAAAATTTCAATTCTCCACCCTTTTAGGCTCTTATACTTAGGCTAATTTTCGAAATTTTTCTTACTAGGCACCAATACTTAGTGAAATTTTCAACTTTTTTCTCTCCCATGTGCCTAGGCGGACTTTCCAACCTTTTGGCAAGTGTGTGGCGGACTTCCAAAGGTGTTTTCCTAACCCCTCAAGGCTTGGGCGGAGTTCAAAGACCTCTTGCCAAAGTGTGGCGGACTTTGGAAGGTCTTGGCATTTACTCCCTTGAGCATGGCGGACTTTGGAAGGTCTTGGCATCATCTTTCTTGAAGCTGGCGGACTTCCTCTTAGTCTTGGACATTCCTTCCTTCATGGCTAGCGGACTTTCCTTGCTTCCAAACATTCCTTCCTTCGTCCCTCCTTTCAAGGACTAGCTTCATGGTGGCGAACTTCTCAGACTTAGCCAGATTTCTCATGAATTCCATTCTTTTTGAGTTGATTTTCTGTGATTTTGCTTCAGATCTGATTGATTTTAGACTGATTTTCTCATGCTTTTTGCTTGCTTTTCCAGATTTTTCGATTTTATTTTTTATTTTTCAAGTGATTTTTCGATTTTTAGGCTGTTTTTTGGATCTAAAAATAGAAAGTTGACCCGTGTTGACTTTCCAAAAATAGAAATTTCTAAAAATAGAAAAAGAGAAATCCCTAAAAAATAGGGAACCTCGTTTGGTCCAAAAATGCCAAAAATGAAAAAGCGAAAAAGCAAATTTCCCTAAAAAATAGGAAGTGTCAGAATTGGCTGAATGAACAGGCGATCTTCGTTTCTTGGGCCTTCTGAGCGCTTCCATGACGTCTATGCACTGATTCAAGCATGGATTATTGACTTGGCTCGGGTAACTCTCGACAAACTGACTTGAAACTCTCAATAAGGTGACCTCATGAAACCGTTGCAAGGAGACCAAAACCCTAAAAACAAGCAGACTACTGGGGGTCCCCATTTGCGATGGGGCGATGTGTGAAAAGGTCACAACAGGTCATCAACCTGCAATAAAAATACTAACATTAATACGGAGATTTAAAATAATAATTCACTCTCGTGCCTTGTGTTCAAATATTTTACTTTCAGCTCATTAAATAATTAAACTTCTGCGAAAAAGCGAGCTGAAAGTAAATGAATTTAATTGCAATTTTAGCCAGAACTTAGCCAGAATTAAAAAGACAGAAGGAGAATGATGAATTTATCCAATTGAACTCCAAACCTCAGGAAAGAACTTTTGGCTGTAGATCAGATTTAAACTTCGAGAAATCAAAAAAAATCAAGTGACAAAGTGCGCCTGTCTTGCTGAGAAGTTTGACTTTCAGCAAATAAATCCTTCACTTCTTCGAAAAAAATTATTTCTCCAGCATAAAATTATTTGTTCCTCTAAGAAAATCAATCTTGCCTATAGAAGAATTGATCGTGTCTCAACTTTCTTACAATTTCGAGAGATTAACTTCTCTTCAGCTGTGTCTGTGAAAAATGAGTTGCTGAAACTCATTATAATGCTGAAGAATTCAATTTGTTTTAGCAACTGCCTCTTTCTCTCTCGATTTCGATTTGTTTTCTCTTCTTCAAACAGGCAAGTTTCCATTTTTTTTCGAAAAGACTCCACGGCGAGCTTATCTAGGCAAATCTCTTTGATTTTCCAAAATTCGATTTTTGCTAGATGTTTATCTTTAATTTTTGAAATTTTGAAAAAAAATATTAAATGTCCAATTAAATTTGATTTTTCCAAGTTTTAATTCATGGCGAATTTAATTTTGCCCATGGATTTTATCTTTGTCCAGCGCAATTTATTTTCTTCCAATACATCTCTAGCGAATTTTTATTTTGTCCAAGGCGTTTTATATTTCTGAGTATTGGAAATAATATTAAAATATTTAATTTATTTCCAACCCGTTCGTTTTTGGACCCATGGCTATTTTAATTTTTCTCTCCTTTTCTTTGGCTAAATGTTTATTTTCCAAATTTATTTCAATTTTCATCTAGCCAAGTTAAAATTTTAGCCATCTCGTCAATAAATGTTACGCCAGATCCTCATTTTCTTCTACCATGGTGGACTTCAAATTGTACGAGACACATTTTCTCTTGCCGAAATCAATTTTTCTCTTGCTTGGACGAATTTCTCTAGGCAAAGTATGCGTTTGGATGTCTTCTTTAGGCAAAATTCCATGATACTTAGACAAAATTTTCATCCCTTTTAGCCAAGGGCAGACTTTCTTGCCTCTTTGCCATGTATATTTTCCTCTGTGCACTTAGTCAAATTCACCAAACTTTCCCTAGGCATTCATACTTAGGCGAATTTTTAATCTTTTCTCCTCTTTCTTATGCTAGGCGGACTTCACACTCTCCTTGCCATGGCCTAGGCGGACTTTCTCAAGTTCTTTCCACCTTCCATCAGGGTATGGCGGACTTCACACTCTCCTTGACATTTTCCTTCCATTAAAATACTTAGCCAAAATTCGCATTTTCTTCCTCTAAAGCCTCCATACTTAGACAAATTTCGGATTTTCTTCCTAGGCATCAAACACTTAGCAAAAAATTTCAATTTTCCCCTTTCTCATGCTTAGGCGGACTTCACAAGTACCTTGCCAAGGTTGGGTGGACTTTAGAAGTGTCTTTCCATTCCTCTCTCAAGTCATGGTAGACTTTGGAGGTGTCATGCCAAGTCAAGGGCGTACTTCTTTGTGCCTTAGCCATTTTCTATCAAGGTGAGGGTGGACTTCTAAATGGCTTGCCATGGTTGGGCGGACTTCCAAGAGTCTTTGCCATGTCCCTCAAAAGTAGGGCCGACCTCTTAAAACTTCATGCCATCTCCTTACCAAGGCAAGGCGAACTTCATCACTTCTATACCATGTCCCTCAATTTTAAGGGCTAACATCTTCATTCTCTTCTTGATGGCGAACTCTCCACCCTTACCTTCCCTCCTTTATAGGGCCGACTTTGTTAGTGGCTGAACATGTTCTCTTGATGGCGAATTTTCTAGACCTAGGCAAAATTTATCATGAATTTCATGCCCTTTGGTTGATTTTTTTGGTGATTTTTCTCATATTTTGACTGATTCTTGACTGATTTTTTCAGATTTTTGGGTTGATTTTCTCAAATTTTCCCTTGCTTTTCCATGCTTTTCCTGATTTTTTATTTGATTTTTCGATTTTCACTTTGATTTTTCAATGATTTTTTCAAATTTTTTGGTTGATTTTTGCTTTTAGATGGAAATGTTGACCCGTTGACCAAGGTTGACTTTCTAAAAATAGAAAAAGCAAAATCCCTAAAAAATAGGGAACCACGTTTGGTCCAAAAATGCCAAAAATGAAAAAACGAAAAAGCAAAAATGCAGATTCCCTAAAAAGTAGGAAGTGTCAGAATTGGTCCAAAGCACAGGCGATCCTCATCTCCCGGACCTTCTGAGCACTTCCATGACATTTATGCACTGATTCAAGCATGGATTATTGACTTCGCTTGGATGATTCTCAAAAGACTAACTTGAAACTCTGAAAGAAGTGACCTCATGAAACCGTTGCGTGGAGACAAAACCCTAAAAACTAGCAAACCACTGGGGGTCCCCATTTGGAATGGGGCGATGTGTGAAAAGGTCACAACAGATAGTTTCTATTTTCGTCTTTTGTTAACGATTGTTTCATTTAGAAACATCATCTTTGTAAATCTATTTAAGGATCCTTCGTCTCCTTTGTTTAATAACATCGAATATTTACCAATCTTCTTTGTTATAGGTTATTACAATTTCTAATTTTCTTTTTGCACTTCCTTCTATACTCCACTTGCGAAGTTTTCAGAACTTATATTTTTAAATTACATAAAAGGACCCTTTTTAATTTTTAATTTACTTTGGCCCCTGAAAAGTCACTTTAACACACAAGGTCATCTTTTAAATAAAATAATTAATTAAACTAAAATTGTCTGAAAAATCAACAATGTAACACAACTTAAATTTAATTAATTAAAATATTCCCTCTCCAAGTCCCAAAATTATCCCACGAGAATGAAATGGGCTAAGGTGTCCTTCCCAAACATCTATGTCAAAGAAGGGGACATTACATAATTAGTTGGGTATCTGGCAATAGAAAAAGAGAAAAATACCAATCAATCCATCATGCACAGCCCACACCAAGTTACCAATCAATCTATCACGCACAACCTACACCAAGGTACCAGTCAATCTACCACGCACAACTTATGCCAAGGTACTAGTCAACCTTCTTCCTTCAATTAGATGAGCCAATAAAACTATAGAAGGGCAACAAAAATGACCAGACCAAGTGTTGTGGTCCTCTCACTCCTAGCAAATTAGAGTTTTTTTGAGGAAAAACAACAAGAAGACCACAATTTTTTTGAATAAATTTCCCCTACCTACAATCTCCCCTACCCACGCCACTCTCCTATTAATATAATTCTCTCCTATAATAGATACCCCATCATCTATTCCCCCAAAATGATGTTTAATTGTGCATCGATTAATTGACATGGAGTGAAAGGATTAGTTTGATCATGTAGATTTGTAAAATCTTTGGCATTCAGTTGAGTGACGTGGGAGTGAAAGGATCAGTTTGATCATGCAAACTTATGTGAAATCCGTAATGCTCAACTAGAATAGAAGTCGCATCCCTTAATTGCTCTACAACCTTACTTCACTTCCATGACTTGAGTGATTACAGCTAGGCTTAAGGATTTGGTAGGTGAAAAATTAAAATAAATATTTGAACATAATTTTTCCTGAGATTAGATAAAACAAAAGTTATTATTTATTTATTTATTCATTTTAGCATAATGAGAGGGGTCGTGACATTCTCTTTTACAATACATACAAACAAAAATCTGATTTGATTTCCATTTATTTATTAAAATATTATGTTTGTGTTGGAATCTACACAATGTATGGCATCAAGCAAGTATATTGATTCTCAATATATTCACACATAAAACCAGATGGGGCATCTACTGTTTTAGACATCAAAGATTACCAAAATGGTACCGTATTTAAAAGATTACCTCTTCCATATGTAGAAAGATTTTGTTGCGACGACTTCGGATATTATCTTGAATCTCTTGTAATTGCATTTTTCCAAAGTCTTGTACTGTTTCAGGTCCCTCTATAATACAAAAACTGCAACCAATAAATGTTCTGATGAGCATTATAATCTATAGTTACATGCAATGACTTCCAATTGCAATGCTTGAAAATTTATATGTCAAATCAAACATGTTATATGATAGCAAAAATATAGAAAATCATCTACAGCTAAAAGTTTTTAGGAGGTCAAGCATTGTGTATAATACACAAGAAAATTTTAACACCTTGTAAGGCCTTTGGGCAATAAATACTTAGTGAATCAAGTTGGACCCTATTTTTTTGTTAACACCTTATTAGACAAAAACAAGATTACATTTTCCTTGTTGAAATTTGCATTTCCAGTTAAAAATTGATGGGAGACATATTGCAAAAATCACGAGTATGATGATGTCACAGTAGAGACTTTACTGGGATTTTTTTTGAACCTTGAAGTAATCCTATTTCACACCTGCAATTGTAAAATGATTCATTAAGTTGCAGCACTAATGCAAGGAGCATAACCAGTGATCCAAGCATACTCATTGCTCAAACTTTTATGGTACCTTGACAGTAAAACTGTGTGTCTGTTAACACTGAGAAAAATCAAATCATGAAGTACATGACAGGCTTGTGACACTGTATGCAGAGAGCTAGATTTTCTTAATAGTTCATTCTTGCGTGATGCCTATAGGCGTGCTGAAATTGAAGCATGTTTTAAACATAAAGCTAAGAATTATGATTGTATATTCTATAACAAGCCACAAAATAAGACAGATACGTCAGATCATAAATTTAATGGCAAGCATCAAGGAAAGGATACAAGTGTCAACCTCTGACAAATACATTAGAAAAGAAGAAAAAATCTTACCAAGGGAAACAAGCAATCAAGGCTAGAAAGGTGTGGTTAATGAAGAGACGTCACCGTCTCAAGAAAGGGGTATAAAGAGGAAATCATTCCTTGGAGAATAAGAAGAGGAGATATATCCAGGAATAAGAAGGAAATCTGCACTCATATAGCAGCAGTAACATTAATATGATATGCTCGGATTTGAGAGTAGAATATGGGAAATAAATAGAAAGTCTGATATAAAGAAATAGAGATCAGCAGATTTATTCAGAGTGTTATAGCAGATCGAATGGGAAGGGAAATAAGAATGAGAAGTCTGGAACATACCTCTGAGTGCAGCAGCAGACATAATTAGATAAGTTCATATAAAATGATCATGGAAAAATATATATATATTATTTACAATTATGCAATAATGATGCTTTCAGCAATTATTAAACTTTATAAGAAATTATGATGCTTTAATATAAGTATGAATAATAGATGCTTATCTGTTGATCCACACTAACAATATCTTATGAGTATTAGGAACAGATCGGTGAAAAGAGGGAAAAGCTAGAGAACAAAAATCAAAGGGAAACCAATCCGATGCAGCACAGCAGATCGTTGTTATCAAAAATACATATATAATCAGGGGTATATCAGATATTTCCTGCCATTCATTGCTTTGCATATGTATATATCTTGCTTATGGATAATAAATAATATTTTAGTATATCTCTTGTGATAGAATATGTGATATATTTCCTTATTTCCTGATTAGAAACGGACAGCTATGCACAAATAAACTGCTCTTCAAATTAGGAGGGGAAGCTACGTCTTCACTGATGATGCTTGAAGAAACTAAACTAAACTATTGCCAATCTTTTTGTTCTCAGCTAAGAGCACAAGGTTATAAAAATCTTTGCATCATAGCTGAGGTTTTTCACTTTTCCAAAACTTCAACTACAACTAGGCATACTCTAATGATGCTTCTAACAACTCAAGTAAACTCAAAGCTTGAGAATCAAAAGTAAACAAGGAATGATTCAATAACATAGATGGTTGAACAAACTCAATTCCAACGCACACCTGAAGACTCATTGTACTTTTAGATGTAAGCTGAAATAAAGATCATATAAGCAAAACATGTAAAACAAAACCTGAGACAGTAGATCTCAAAGCAAAGTAGGCATAGATTTCCTTTCTCAAATTTCTAACAACGATTACACTTCTGGAACAGCAGGTTTCTAGCCATAACAAGCTTATAGTTTAGCGATAAAAACATAATACACTTGACACAAATTACACATGAACTAAACAATACTTGTTGCAAAAGGTAGAAATGCAGACTTGTTCTTATACTAAATCAACAGACACTTAATAACAAAGTTGCAGGCAAAGATAGGCTCAGCAATTTGTTATCACAATAACGGTTAAAGAAAAATGGGCAAGGCTGCCCTTATTTATACACAAACTGTTACACCCCAAATTGTAAAGTTACTATTTACTATTACTACATAGGGTAAATATGAATGTAGTGTGAATTTTGGAGATGAATAGATTATGCTTGTACCTTGTTATCAATATGAATGTTATCTCATTTGATGTTGTTTCATTTGATGCTATCTCAGTTGATGTTATCCATGGTGAAATATTGCATATATGTGAATAAGTGGTTATTGAATTATGTTGTACCCCAAAATTAAAATTTTTGTTACACTTAGACATTTTGAAGAAATGAGTAAAAGTCTTGTCGAAACAGTCAAAAAGGTCAAAATTTGGGTGTGCATGTCTTGCATGGAGGGTCAAAACACAAAATTTTCAATTTCTGACGATCTGGGTCTGCTAAGAGCAGCTTAACCTACAAAACCAGATCTCAGTTTTTCATCCCTAAATTTTAGGAAAACTGCTATTTTTAGAAATTTTCTCGAAATAGTAAAGTTTTCTGGGTTTCTTTTGAAACGGATACTGGCAAAATTTTCTAAAAATAGAAAATTTCTAAAAATAGAAAGTTGGTTCGACAGGGTCCAAACTGATTTTGATTGGCTCAAAATGTGTCCGTATCAGGCTGGTGCAGTCAGAATCTTAAAATAATTAGTTTTGCCCTACTGGGTCTATTCAGCTTTTTCAGAAGCATATCTGGAGTTCCGAGGTCATCAATGGAGGTCATCCGACTGCCAGGCGTTAATTTTAGCATTCAAAACTTCCAGCAGAAAGTGAAATGATGAACATGCACGAAGGATCGAGGAAGAAAAGTGAAAAGTCATGAAAATTTTCTAAGTCTGCTAGGTTTGGGCGCCCCAGTTGAAGAAAGGCGCCCACCTTTTCAGGGTGCCAGATGAAGAAATTAGGGTTACAATCCCAATAGAAGTTGCTCAGTTTTCAGTCAGCTTCGCGATGGATATCCCCGTCAGAGCATCTGATGATCCAGTCTCCGGCAAATTCAAGTCAAAGTAGAAGGTATGAAGTGAAAATCTGAAACTTGAAGTTGAATAAATTATGAATTTTTCTAAGTCTGGAGAAACTGGGCGCCCTAAGAAGAGAAAGGCGCCCAACTTTTCAAGGATGCAGACAGAGAAATTTGCAGTCGAAGCTATAACGGGATGTCTTCAGAATTCAACTGGCTTTGCAGTGAGCTATTCAGCACGACAAACGGAGCTCGCAGTCATCAGATTCAAAAGGCTGAACAGAAGGTCCGACGAGAGGTAAAAAGAGAAATTCAAAGCAAAAGTGAAAAAGGTGAAAAATAAACTAAGTGTTGGTAAACTGGGCGCCCCCAGTCAAGATAGGCGCCCAACCTTTTGAAGGGTAAAAATCCACTTTTTGACAAAAGTGTCTCCAGAGCACCCCCCTTCATTCTTCGTCAGCTTCGCGATGAGCACAACCATCAGTCAATCCGACGCCCGGAGCTTAAGATCCAACAAGGTCATCTGAAGAAGTGAGGGACCTGAATAAATTGGAAAATTTTCTAAGTCTGATGGAAGTGGGCGCCCCAGTTGAAGAAGGGCGCCCAAATTTTAAAGCCTCCAAATGATGGAATTTGCAGAAGTAACGTCCAAGAAGGCCTCGCCAAAATCAGTCTGGCTATCCAACGAAACACTCAGACAGTCAGTCCGATCAACGTAGCTCCCGGAATCGAAGATTCACCAGAAGATCAAAGGGAGAAGGAAGAACTTGGAAAATCGGAAAATGGCTAACATGAAGGATTTGGGCGCCCCTAGAAGGAAAAGCCTCCCTGAATCTCGAGGCCTAAATCAAGTTTTAGCAGAGGTGTTGTACCCCAAAATTAAAATTTTGTTACACTTAGACATTTTGAAGAAATGAGTAAAAGTCTTGTCAAACAAATAAAAGGTCAAAAATTTGGGTGTGCATGTCTTGCATGGAGGGTTAAAACACAAAATTTCAATTTCGACGATCCGGTCTGTTAAGACCAACGACTCATTAAAGACCCAGATCTCAGCTTTTTCATCCCCAATTTAGAACCGCTATTTTAGAAATTTTCGAAATAGTAACGCTTTCCGGTTTCGTTTTTGAAACGGATACCGCAAATTTTCAAAATAGAAAGTTATCCGACAGGAAACCGAACTGATTTTGATTGCCTAAAATAAAAGGTCCTCAGACGGGGCCGGGTGAAGTCGATTCTTAAAATAATCATGGCTCCTCATCGGGTCTATTCAGCTTTTTCATAAGCATATCTGGAGTTCCGAGGTCATCAATGGAGGTCATCTGACTGCCAGGCGTCAATGTTAGCATTCAAACTTCCAGCAGAAGGTGAAACGATGAACATGCACGAGGAACGAGGAAGAAAGTTGAAAAGTCTTGAAAATTTTCTAACACTGCTGAGTTTGGGCGCCCTAAGTGAAGAAAGGCGCCCACCTTTTTAGGGTACCAGATGAAGGGATTAGGGTTACGGCCTCCAATGAAAGTTGTTTAGTTTTCAGTCAGCTTCGCGATGGATATCCCCGTCAGAGAATCCGACAATCCAGTCTCCAGCAAATTCAAGTCAAAGTGGAAGGTATAAAATGAAGATCTGAAACTTGAAGAAGAATAAATTGAAAATTTTTCTAAGTCTGGAGAAATTGGGCGCCCCAGTTGAAGAAAGGCGCCCAACTTTTCAAGGGTGCAAACAGTTGAAATTGCAATCAAGGTTATAACGGGATGTCTTCATAATGCAACAGGCTTTCCAACGAGCTATCCAGCACGACAAACGGAGTTCGCAGTCACCAGATTCAAAGAGCTGAATAGAAGGTCCGATGAGAGTTGAAAAGAGAGATCTAAAAAGCAAAGGTGAAAAAGGTGAAAAATAAACTAAGTGTTGGTAAACTTGGCGCCCCCAGTCAAGATGGGCGCCCAAGCTTTTGAAGGGTTAAAAGATGCTTTTTGGCAGAAGTGTTTCCAGAAGACCCCTCCTAAAATCTTCTCAGCTTCGCAATGAGCACAACCATCAGTCAATCCGACGCCCGGAGCTCAAGATTCAACAAGGTCGCCCGAAGAAGTGAAAGACATGAATAAATTGAAAAAATTTCTAAGTCTGATGAAACTGGGCGCCCCCCTTGAAGAAAGGCGCCCAAACTTTAAAGCCTCCAAATGATGGAATTCGCAAAAGTAACGTCCAAGAAGGCCTCACCAAAATCAGTCTGGCTATCCAACGAAACATTCAGATAGTCAGTCGGATTAGCGTAGCTCCCGGAATTGAAGACTCATCAGAAAATCAAACGGAGAAGGAAGAACTTGGAAATCAGAAAATGGCTAACAACATCAAGAAGTTGAGCCTTAGCTGAAAAGCCTCCCGTGAATCTCGAGGTCGAAATCAAGTTTTAAATTTGACAGGCTCTAACGCCTTTCTTCGGGGACCGACAAAGTTCACTGCGGAACTTCACTCAAATTTCCGCCCAAACCTATCAACGAAAAATCAGTGGCGAAGTGGCATGTTAAAATTGAGAAAAGTTGAAAATATCAAAATTTTGACTAACACTGGTGGAAATAGGCGCCCCTCTTGAAGAAAGGCGCCCAAAGTTTCATGCCTTAGAAAATTTTCATAGATTTTCGAAATTTTCAAGATTGCAAGAGAAGAAAGAGGCGTCCAAGTTCAATGAAGCTGAGATTTAGGGTTTTGGAGATAAAAGCAAAAGAAAGCAAAGCAAAGACAAAACCCTAAGTCTACTTAACATCTTTGTTTTATGTTATTTTCATTATTTTTGCAGGTAGCCTTCAAGGGAGAAAGTTGGAGCAGCAAGTTTGAAGAAATTTTTCAAGATTCAAGAACGTAGCTTGCTGGTTTTTCATCATATTTTTCAGACCAGCAACATAACCCCTTGCTTTTTCAAGCTTTTTCATCCAGAAGATCAAACTTTTCAAGAAGAAGACCAAGGCATTCCATTTTTCAATCATCTGGGTCTTT